>PVJO010015972.1:0-43424 GCA_004026905.1 Hystrix cristata | reverse complement strand
ACAAGGAATGTAAACGTTATGTACTACACACATGTACTAATAAACTAAAATTTAAAAGAAGAAAAGCAGGTGAAAAAGAAATAAAATAGAAATTTCTGGAGATCAATAACAAAAAAATACAAAGTCTCAATGAATCAAAGAGCTGATTCTTTGAAAAAATAAACAAAGTAGACAGTGTTACAAAAAAGACCCAAATTAATGCAATTAGAAATGAAACAAGCAAAATCATAATGGGCTCTAAGATTATTAGTAACTACTTTGAGAACCTGTACTCTAATAAAATGGGGAATTTAGAAGAAATTGATAGATTGCTAAGAACATATGAAATACAAAAACTGAACCAGGAAGACATAAAAACCCTGAATAATCCCTTATCAGGCAATACGATTGAAGAAGTAGTAATGATAATAATAAACTACCAAGTAAAAAAAGGCCATATTTTGATGGATTCATTCCCAGTTCTACAAGAACTTTAGAGAAGATCTAATGCCAATACTCCTCAAACTTTTTAGTGAAATCAAAAGGGAAGTGGTACTCCCAAATCATTCCTGGAAGCTAGGATTATCATGGCTCCTTTTTTTGGGGGGGGGGTGCTGGGAATTGAACTCAGGGCCTTACACTTGCAAAGCAAGCACTCTGCTACTGAGCTAAAACCCCAACTCTTTTTTTTTTCTTACTGTGATTACAAAACTAGAAAAGGACTCAACCAAACAAGAAAATTACAAGCCAATCTCTATAATGAACATTGATTCAAAAATCTTCATCACGTACTGGCAACAGGATGCAACAAATCATCAAAAAGTTCATACCTCATGACCAAGTAGTTTTTATCCCAGGGATGTAGAATTAGTTCAATACATGCAAATGAATAAATGTAATATATCACATAAAGAGAAATAAGGACAAAATACAAATGATCATGTCAATTGATGCAGAAAAAGTCTTTGATAAAATCCAACATCAAAAAAAAAAAAAAAAAGAAGATTTAGCTCAGTGGCTAGAGTGTTTGCCTCATAAGCACGAGGCCCTGAGTTCAATTCTTGGCACACACACACACACCCCAAAAAATCCAACATCCATTCATGATAAGAAAAAATAAAAAATAAAACCCTAAGGAAAATAGGCATGGGGGAGGGGTAGTGGTTCATGCCTTTAATCCCAGCACTTCGGAGGCTGAGGCAGGAGGATTGCCATGAGTTCAAGGCCAGCCTGGAATCATAGTGAGCTCAAGGACAGCCTGAACTACATAGTGATACCCTGTCTCAAAAAACAAAACAAAAAAAAACAAAAACAAAGTAAGTATAGAAGGATCTTATCTCAATCTGATAAAAGCCATTTATGACAAACCAATGACTAACATTATGTTCAGTGAAAAACTGAAGGCATTCCCTCTAAAATCAGGAACAAGAGAGAGATATTCTCTGTCACCACCACTGTTTAACATGGTTCTTGAAACTTTATCCAGAGCAATCAGGCAAGAAAAAGAAAGAAAAGGAATATCTATAGGAAAGGAAGAAGTCAAACTGTCATTATTTGCAGATGACATGATCTACACAGAAGACCCCAAAAATTCCACCAAAAGATTCCTAGAATTAATAACGAAATTCAGTAGCATAGCAGGATACAGAGTCAACACACAGAAATCAATAGCATTCCTATACACCAATAATAAACTCACTGAGAAAGAAATTCAGGAAACTATAACTTCCACAATAGCATCAGGAAATTTTTACCTAGGAATTAACCTAACCAAGGAAGCAAAAGACCTCTACGATGAAAACTACAATACTTGGGAAAAGGAGATCAAAGAAGACATTAGAAAATGGGAAGACAACACCCATTCCTGGGTAGGTAGGACCAATATAGTCCAAATGGCCATACTTCTAAAATTGTTATATGGATTTAATGCAATCTCAATCAAAATACCAATAGCATTCCTCACAGAACTAGAGAAAACAGTCCTACAATTCATACGGAACCAGAAGAGACCCAGAATAGCAAAAGCAATACTGGACAAAAGAGCAAGGCAGGAGGCATCAGAATCCCAGAGTTCAAGTTATATTACAAAGCTACAGTGGTAAAAACAAAAAAACAAAAACAAAAAAAAAAACAAAACCCAGCATGGGCCAGACATTGTGGCCCTCCTGTAATACCAACACTTGGGAGGCTGAGGCAGGAAGACTGCCATGAGTTCAAGGCCAGTCTGGGCTACAGAGTGAGTTCAAGGACAACCTGGACTACGTGGTAAGACTCTGTCTCAAAACAAAACAAAATAAAACAAAACACAACAACTCAGCATAGTACTGGCACAAATACAGACACGTATCAACAAAACAGAATAGAGGATGCAGAAACAATTCCAGGCACATTCTTTGAGAAAGGGATCTTTCCAGAAATGCATGCGGAGAAAGACAGCCTCTTTAACAAATGGTGCGAGAAAAACTGGCTATACACTTGCAGACGATTGAATCTAGACCTGTATCTCTCACCAGGTACTAAAATAAAATCAAAATCGATTAAAGATCTAAATAGTAAAGCAGAAACACTTAATCTGCTAGACAGTAAAATAGGTAAAACTCTTGAAAACGTGGGCATAGGCAAGGACATTGAGACAGCACCCCAACTGCACGAGGGATACAGTAACACCAAGAATCAGTAAATGGGATCATATCCACTTAAAAAGCTTCTGTGTCCTTGCAAGCACAAGGACCTGAGTTCAATCCCCGGAACCACAAAAAAAAAAAAAAGCTTCTGTGCAGCAAAGCAAACAACAGAGGAAAAAAACACCTTATAGAATGTAAACTAGTACAACCATTATGGAAATTCCTCAAAAAACTAAAAAAAAGAAATTCCATTCAACTCAGCTATTCCCCGCTGAGGTATCTTCTCGAAAGAGTTAAAGTCATCATATTACAACGATACATGCAAATCCACGTTTATAGCAGCACAATTCACAATAGTTAAATCTTGGAAGCAGCCTATACATCCACCAACAGATGAATGGATTAAAAAATGTGGTATTTATTTACACAGTACTATTCTCCCATAAAGAAGGATAAACTTGTGCACCTTGATACCATAATGTTAAGTAAAATAAATCAGGCATACTAGTGTAAATATTGCATGGTTTCTCTTATAAGAGAAACCCAAAATATAAAAAGAGCAAAATAAAAGATAGATAATAGGAAAAAAAGAAAGACGGAGGGAGGGGAAGGAGGGTAGGGAAAAATGCACCTGGGAAGAAGGAAGGGGAAGGGGACATAAAAAGAATTAAGATGTGTTGGATGCATGTGCTTACTGCTCATGATGAAGGTATCATTATGTACTAGGAACATGTACTAATAAAAATTTTTAAAATCCTCAAAGAAATGGAAAAATCTAAAAATCAAGACTAAAACGATAATAGCCAAATTTCCCAAATAGACCGGTTCATATGGTATGATAAATGATGTTCTCTTGGTTTTAATTCTTAAACAAACAAACAAAAAAAACAACAAAAAACACCTAATGCAACCTGATGTTAGCAATTAACTTTTTTCCTATTCTTCTGTCTCCCTGTCCCCTGTCACACGAAGAAAATACCATTGAAATGACCAATTCTCATTTTGTTCTTTGCTTTTGCTTTCTTCAGCCTTTCTCTAGCTATAAAACCAAAATTTTCTGCTTAACCCATCAGAACACTTAATCTATTTTATGACATGAAGTTGCCTGATTCTAGAACTGAAATTAAAACCAATTAACATCTTTAATAGAACTGTAATAAGAAATGGGTATTTGAAAAGCCAGGCATACGGGCATATGCCTGTAATCCCAGCACAGCTACAATAGCCAAGTTTGAGGCCAGCCTGGGCTACCCAGCAACACACACACACACACACACACACACACACACACACACACACACACATACATACATATGTATATATATATATGTGTATGTATATATGTATGTATGTGGTGGGTAATGAGAGCCTTTTGTTATTTGCAATGTGCTCCTTTCAAATACACTGAGTTTCTACTTATGAGGTGAGTCTTGCTGGGAGTGGGGTTAACAGCTTCAGAATGGAAATTGGTCTGCAAGCCAAGATCATAGGTTTGGAATTTGAAGAAACAACGCCTGTCTCCCACCTCCAACAAGCAAAAGGCTGGAGACTGAGGTCAGTCATGAATGGCCAATGTTTTAATCAGCCATGGCTATATCATGAACCCCCTAAGTGATAGGACTTAGAGGGCTCCCTGGTTTGTGAACACATTAAAGTGCTGGAGGTATGGCACCCTAAAGAATTGTCCCCCTCTTTACCTTGCCCTGTGCATCTCTTTCACTTGGACATTCCTGAGTTCTATCATTTATTTATTTGTGTGTGTGTGTGTGTGTGTGTGTGTGTGTGGTGTATGTGGTACTGGGGATTGAACTCAGGGTCTTCACACTGAGCTACATCCCCATCCCATTTCATTTTTTTATTTTGAGACAGGGACTTGCTAAGTCACTAAATTGCCCAGGCTGAGCTCAAATTTGCAATCCTCCTTCCTCACCCAGAGAGCTGAGATTATGGGCATGGGCCATCATGCCCAACTGGAGTTGCATCCTTTATTATATACCAGCAACAGTAACTAAAGTGCTTTCCTGAGTTCTATGAGTCATTCTAGCAAATTATTGAACCTGAGGGAGCCTCACGGGAACCCCTGAATCCCTGACTGGCTAGGAAGAAATACGAGTATCCTGCGCACCCCATTTGTAGCTAACATCTAAAGTGGAGGGAGTCTTGTGGGACTGAGCCCTTCGCCTGTGGGATTTGATGCTAACTCCAGGAGTGAGTGTCAGAATTGAACTCAATCACAGATACTCACCTGGTATGAAAGAGTCGAGGTCCTACTTCCTGAAGAAAGAACTTCAGAAGGCTGGTACATACTACAACATGGAGAAAGCCTGAAAACAGTTTGCTAAGTGAAATAGTCCAGACACAAAAGGCCATATACATATGACAATATGGTATGATTCCATTAATGCTAAATGTCCAGAATACGCCAATTTGTGGAGGACACAAAGTGGATCAGTGGAGGCCAGGAACTGGGGAGGAGGCATGGTGAGTGACTACTAATATTATGGGTTTCTGTTTGCAGTGATCAAAAGGTTTGAGAATTAGGTAGTGGTGGTTTGTGCTCAACATTGTGAATATACCAAAATCTACTGAAGCATACACTTTGAAAACAAACAAATAAACGTTGGAAAAATAAACCAAAGGGGAAAAGTATGACACAGTTATGCATGTGAAGATGTCACCCAGCTCTCCACACAGAGCAATGCATCGTGAAGAGGCACTATAATGACAGACAAGAGAAATTATAGCTCCTGCTCAACTGACAGTGAATCCAAAATAGCGGTCCCATAGAGTGGCTATTTCAGTCCATTTCCTTCACTTAGCCAAATACAGAAACCAAGTATTTCTATCTTAATCACATAGCCAAATCCTTACTGACTCCCAACAGTAAATTCTTTTTTGTTGTTGTTGTTTTGTTGTTTGAGACAGGATCTTGCTATATAGTTCAGACTGGCCTCAAACTCGCTATGTATCCCAGGGTGGTCTCAAACTCATGACAATCCTCCTGCCTCAGCCTCCCAAGTGCTGAGATTACAGGTGTGGGCCACCATGTCAGGCCTAACAGTGAATTCTTTAACCTGATGTCATCAATTGCAAGAAATCATTTGGGGTTTTTTTTGGACTAAAAAAACAAAAAACAAACAAAAAATACTCAAAACCCCCTCCAAAACAGACCAACAAAACAAGAGCTACCAAAAGCTAAGCTTACTCTGTTCTCACACTGGTCATTGTAGGAGATGGTGCTGTCTCTCTTTAGGACTTTCCGAGGGGCCAAATGACCCTGGAATTGTCCACATGCAGCACCGCAGGCTGGTTCCTGTCCTTGCTGACCAAGGTTCGCCCTGTGTGGTTCTGAATCCCCTGCTCTCCTCAGCTGTGCAAGCAGTAATGAGGGGGTTTGCAGGTGTCCTCTCCCTCAGTCTGCAAGTTCCGGAACAGAACTCAAGAATTACGCCCCAGAAAAGCCGGTTGCTCCAGCAGTGGTTGGGGGTAAAAGGTAAGTCAATTAATCATTTTGAAATATACAGTAGACAATGAATGCTAAGAGATCATCAATAGGAATCATCTAGGCTGAGGCAATAGGGCATCAAGAATGAGGTCAAACTTAGATTTGTGGTATTGTTACTGGGTTTCATTACATATTTACTTAAATACAACATGTTACTTAACAAGTGTTACTTAACCTGTATTATATTAAAAGGGAATTTAACTAATCCTTCTTTTCTCACTTAGCAGGGAGATTAAACAGCATGGAAACATAAAGGAAGGCAAACCTGGGAAAGAATTTTTTTTCTTTTGGTACTGTGGGTTGAACTCAGAGACTTTGTCCACTTTTACATCATGTTCAAACTACCAAAGAGGTAGTTTGAGCTACATCCCCACCCCTTTTTAAAATTTCTTATTTTGAGACAGGGTCTTGCCAAATAACTAAGTTGCTCAGACTGAGTTTGAACTCACTATCCTCCTGTTTCAGCCTCCCACAATTCTGGAATTTCAGGCCTGCACTACCATACCTGGCTAAGAATAGTCTTTTCAGCAAATGGAACTGGAAAAACAGGATATCTATATGCAAAATAATGAGGTCTTGTCTAACACCATATATAAAAATTAACCCAAAATGATCAAAGTGCTACATATAAAAGCTAAAAATTACAGATCTCTTAGAAGAAAATGTAGGGGTTTTAAAAAATAACATTGTATTAGGTGATGATTTTTTGCATATGACACCAAAATCACAGACAACAAAAGAAAAATTGATAAGCTGGAGTTCATTGTAATTAAAATCTTTTGTGGACTAAAAATCATTATCAAAAGAAGAGGTGGTGGTACACACCTAAAATCCCAGCAGTCTGAGAGGCTGAAGCTGGAGGATCACAAGTTTGAGCCCAGCCTGAACAATTTAGTTAAGGACAACTTTGAGACTCTGTCTCGGAATTAAAAATTTAAAAAAGAGCTGAGATATAACTCAGTGCAAGCACCCTGGGGTCAATTCCTAGTATGGACAAACAAAACAAAATTATCCAGAGAGTGAAAGGACAGCCCATAAAATGGGATAAAATAGTTGCAAATAATGTTTATGAATAGGGATTAATAACTAGAATATACAAAGAACTTCTACAACTTAGAGCAACTCTAGCCAACCACTAACCTGACATGACTTCTCTCAAAGTGTTGCAGCTGAAGACTGCAGCTATAGATGTTCCATTTGATGCACAGGTAAGAACTAACCTTTTTGCTAGTCTGAACATGGTACAAAAGTAAGCAAAGGACCTGAACAGAAGTTTCTCCAAAAAAGGTACACAGGTAGCCCCAAAGCACATAAAAGATGCACAACATCACTAGTCAAGGAAATGCAAAATAAAAACAAGGATACCACTTCATACATCCATTGGGGTAGAAACCAAACATAACAGACGTTGGTGAATATATAGAGAAAGTGGTATCTTTGTACATTGCTAGTGGGTATGTAAAATGGTGCAGCTATGGAAAGCAGTTTGGTGGTTCCTAAGACAGTTAATCATAGAATTACCATATGACTCAGCAATTTCACTACTAGATGTATACCAAAAAAAACCTGAAAGCAAGGACTCAAACAGACATCTATACACCAGTGTTCACAGCAGCATTATTCACTGTCACCAAAAGCTGAAAACAATTTAAACCTCTATCAACAGATGCATAGATAAATAAAATGTGGTATGTGTATAGTAGGGAATATTGTTCAGTCTTAAAAAGGAATGAAATTGTGATACATGCTACAACGTGGATGTATCTTAAAAACATGCTAAGTGAAATAAGTCAGACGTAGAGGGCAAATATTGCACAGTTTTACTTATTTGAGGTAGAACAGGCAAATCAGAGAGACAGAAAGGAGATTACAGGCTCTCGGGGGCTGGGGTGTTACCGCTCATATGTTTGTTCTGCTTTGTTATCTCTCTGAGACAGGGTCCTACCGTGTAGCTCAGACTGGTCTCAAATTCATGACAGTCCTACCTCAGTCTCCCAAGTGCTAGGACCACAGACATGCACTACCATACCCAAGTCAGGGCACCGAGTTTCTATTTGGGATCCTGAAAATGTTTTGGAAATAAATATTGATGATGTGATACTTGCAAAACATTGTGAATGTACTTAATGACATTGAATGTACCCCTAAAAATGGGTAAAATGGCAAATGTTGTTATATATGTTTCATTACAACTAAGAAAGAGGTCTAGGAAAAAAACCCCCAAAGAATGAAAGAACGAGAGAAAGAAAACAATGCTGATAATACTTCAAAGGAATCTTTTCCAGAAGCCCCTGAAATTCAAAATGGCAGAAGTTTCCCTGGGTTTTGCTGAAAAGGTTCCAGATAGGTTAGTTCTTCCCTGTACATCAAATAGGGCATCTACACTGTAGAGCCTGGTAGCAACACTGCTTTGAGAAAAGTGGCCTCAGGTGGCAGCTGGCTGGGGTTACTCTGAAATCGAACCCCTGTGAGGTTTAGTTTTCCTCCCGACTCACTCGCTTGGCTCCTCTTTCACTATCATGAGCCAAGGCCAGGCCAGGGCACCACCTGGCACCCAAGGGTTCAGGAGAGAGTTTGATCTGCTATCACGGTGTCTCCTTGGCTTCTGGCCCAGAACACTAGAATCCTCCAACGGATACCTGCCTATTGTTCCTGCTGTCATCTTTGTTTTCAAAACTTCAGTCTTTGAGCCCTTCTAGGCATTTTCCTCCAGAGCTGCTGAATGGGGCTTTAAGAACTGTTTTTCTGGTTCTTCCTGTTTAGCACCTGCTATTGCAATTGTCCTCCGAGAGTCCCCAAATAGTTATTCTCTCCAGTTTCCTGGGCTGTGGCACACAACCGGCTCTCACCAGCGAGTAGACCCAAAGGCTCTCTCCACTCGCTCCCTCCTCCTGCCTTTAGGTTACCTTTGCAGGACACAGATAATGCCTGTCCCCACAGCTGCCACGCAGCGGTGTCTGTGGTGGGCTCTCCTGGACTTAGTGCTGTTTCCCCTGCGAACTTCTAGTTGTTCTTTTTGTGGTTCCTCAGGCTTTGTCTTTCTCTGCTCTCACCATGTGGTGAAAGACTGACGTCTTTCCTTTTGAGGCTTACGCTGGGCAGGAGCTTGGATTTCCCACCATTGCACACAGGAACAAGTTTGAGAAATGTTCTTAAATGCTTCTTAAATTACGTGTGTGTGCATATCTTTGTGTGTGCGTGTGTGTAAGTATGATGAAATACACATAACATAAAATCTACCTTATGTAGCTCAGTGGTATAGCATATACTTAACATGCATGAGGCCCTAAGTTCAATCTCTTCCAACATGAAAAAAGAAAAAACATTCACCATCTTAATCATTTTTTTAAAAATTGGCAATTTTATGTAGGAACTGCCAAAGTTGTAGTGCTTAATAATGAAGAGCACAACAACTAAGTTCCAAGACATGACGATAACACACTTGAGAAACTGGAGGGAAAATTACTATGTAAACTAACTATATAATAGGATGTGGTAAGGAGACGCTGTTTGTTTGTTTGTTTATGGTTTTTGCGGTGCTGAGTATTGAACCCAGGGCTTCATGCATGCTAGGTAAGCTCTCTACTATGGAGCTACATTACCAGCTGGAAGACACACTTTGTAACACAAAACCTGTCCATGAATAGTAATTGCCAAAAGCCATTCTCTTGGCTTGGAAAAATGGTGTTCCTGGTATCAGCGTAAATTATCAACAACCTTCAACTCTTTTGTTTTCACCTTTCAGTTCTTCCTCTTCAGTCTGCATCTGAGGTCTGTGAGGTTTTTCTCCAAATCATTCATTCAACTATTCATATCATCAGTTCTTGCAATGATCCGGATGGACGTGGTCTGAAGTTTATGTGCTACAGGAGTGTCTGCGCCACTGAAGAGAGGCTCTGCGTGGTCTTGGGGTCAGTCCTCACCCTCTCTCCGGTCCCCAGCTTGGTGGCAATGTCCCAGACCACCACTCATACTCCTGTCTGTTGGGACCAACACCCCCATCCACAGCTTCTCTTGATGAGTCCCATCTTAATCAATTTTAAGTATACAGAACAGAATTCTTTTCATGTTGCAAAACAGAATCTCCGTACCCACTGGGCGGCAACTTCCTTTTCTTTTGTCTCACCAGCCCCTACCCACCCCCATTCTACATTCTGTCTTTATGAATTTGACTTGAAGTACTCCATGTACGTGAAATCATACAATATTTGCTTTTTGTGTCTGGCTTATTCCACTTAGCACAATGTCTTCAGGTTTCATCAAGCTGTGGCAAATGTCAGGATGTCTTTGCCTTTGAAGGCTGAATCATATCCTATTGTATGTGCACCACTTTGCTTATTCAGTCACTCGGCCGTAGACACTTGACTTTCTTCTTTAACCACTTAGGTTTTGGGGGGCAGGGGCGGTGCTGGGGATCAAACTCAGGGCCTTGTGCTTGCTAGGCAAGTGCTCTAACCACTCAGCTAAATCCCTAGTGCCCACTTTCTTCTGTCTTATTGTGAACAATGTGGCTACAAATCTGGATGTACAAATATCTCTTGGAGAATCTGTTTTTAATTCTTTCAGACAGGTATCCAGGAGTAGATCATGCTGGATCGGTCACATGGTAATTATATTTTTAAGGGATTATTATATACTTACACAAAAATTTTAGAGAAAAACAAAATTACCCAGAAATGATCAATGGTGGAAGAAACATTGATGTGATGCAAAATGATAACATTTATCCTGACTCTTTCTTTCTTTCTTTCTCTCTTTCTCTCTCTCTCTCTTTCTTTCTTTCTTTTTCCTTCCTTCTTTTCCACATACTCACCTCTTTCTTTCTTTTTTTTTGTTTGTTTTTTAAGATAGGATCCATGTTTCAAGTTAACCTCAAATTTGTCACATACCCCTGGCTGTCCCTGAACAAATGATCCTCCTCCCTGAAGTGCTGGAATTATAGGCACACAGCTCCATGCTTGGCCCCTCTTTCATTTTAGCCTTTAGAG
Source organism: Hystrix cristata (assembly GCA_004026905.1). Classification (NCBI taxonomy): domain Eukaryota; kingdom Metazoa; phylum Chordata; class Mammalia; order Rodentia; family Hystricidae; genus Hystrix; species Hystrix cristata. Next base: position 32,328 of record PVJO010015972.1, on the reverse strand, counting down.
TGAAGATTATTTGGGTGGCTAAGGTCTACAGCAGTAGTCTCAGGTTGGGCTGTCAGAAAAAAGGACTCTCAGAGAGTGCTGTGTGCAGAATGTTACTAGGCATCCCCGATGGACTAACAATTGAAGAAAAAGCAGAAGGAAGCAGCCTGAGGAGAGAGAGAAGCTGACTATGATGCAGCCCCTGACAACAACCTCACCCAACCCATCAGGGAGCTATAAAAAAAAATGGCTCAAGTTATTCCATGTTTGGTTGAAATGGTCCTTGGACATGAGATGGCCTGGGAAGGACACAGTCTTGGGCTGAGGGCTGTCTGCAGCTGAGACAATCCCTCAAGTGCAGCTACCTTGCCAGCAAGGTAGAGCGCCCTGTCTATCCTTGAAGGGGGTTTAGGCAGCATTTCATCAGGGCCACTATGGAAGCTCTCATGAAAACCTAGTAAGAGAAATTGCAGGAGCACAAAAGGTTGCTAGGTGTGGTGGCGCATGCCTGTAATCTCAGATATTTGGGAAGCTGAGGCAGGAGGATCATGAGTTCAAGTCCCACCTGGGGATTTAGTAAAATCCTATCCTGAAATAAAATAAAAAGAATTGAGGGTGTAGCTCATAGTAGAGCACCTCTGGATTTAACCCCTGGTATAGAAAAGGAAGAAAAGAAAGAAGAGGAAAAGAGAAGTACAAAAGATCACGGGCCACAGGCCACAGAATGTGGCAGGCCTGCTCCACAGCACATCCTTCACCTGAGTTAGAGAACCTCTGGTGGTGGCTAAGAAAATGAACTCTAGAGCCAGCCTGCTGGGTCTGAATCCTTAGTTCTGCTGCTTCCCAGCTGAGTGACCTTGGTCGGTGACCTTGACCTCCCTGTGCTTCTTTCTACTGCTTCCTGTGAATAGGGACCAGACTGGACTCTGTCTCCTAAGGGTGTTTTGGGAATTGAATGAGTTAATATCTGTAAAGTGCTTAGGAGAGTGTCGCGCACACAGCCAGCCTCTTAATTACAAATGTACAGAGATTTATGAAGGCTCTGAATGAAGATTCAGCTTTCAGGACTTGTGGATGCAGTGGGGGACTCATAGGAAGCTGAGGAGTTCCGAGAAAGAGGTGTAAAACAAACAATGAAACTGAGCAAGGAAGTCCTGGAGGGTGAGAAATGAGACACTTGGAGAAAATAATAAGAATGACAGGGAAAAACTGTCCATCTGAACATTAGAATCAAAGGGCAATGGATGAGACAATGTGAGCCTGCAGCTGGGGAGCTGCTTCTCTGAATGATCTGAATGTTTACAGGCTCTTACTTGTAGCAGAATTGCTTTGGATCTCCCACTCCCTCCTCTCTTTCTGGCCATCCCTGTACACAGCACCTTCTTCCTGCTTGCTGGTTCCAGCCTTGGCCCCCTACTGACCAATCCCTAGGAACTGTCATTAGAGGCACATCTCAAATGCAGATACATGCCCTCTAATAATAGGACGCGAGTGTTCTATGAAGCAGATCAAACAAAGATGAGATAAGGTCAGTACACCGGAGATGTGCACAGGTTCATTATTCCATTTGTGGTGACTAAAAGCAAACAGAAAGTGCTGCAGGAGAAGACACGAGGGTGCAAACCCATGAGCATGACGTTGCGAAAAGAGACACTCCAGCCGTGTCTCCTTGTGCCAGCAGGTGCCCCAGAGGGAAAATACTGTAGTTGCTGGCAGTATAATATAAGCGTCAGCCATATGAGTCAGGCTGGATTCTGTGACAGACCACAGACCTTGGCGATACATAAAAAAATCACATGTTTTTCAAGAAGAATATAAGATCATAGAAAAAGTACGCTATTTTTGTACTCTTAACAAACAATGATCTTTAATTATTCTGACTGAACGACAGCCCTACCTCTGTCCCGTCCGTGTGGGCCAGACTTCGCAAATATTTGCATTCCGCTGTGCTTACACTGAGGATTAGGATTCTGCAGCTCTCATCCCGCCAAATTCTGTTGAGGATGAAGCTCCCTCCGTTAAATAACTGTGGTCCATAATCCCAGCACTTGAGGGACTGAGGCAGAAGATCATGAGTTCGAGGCCAACCTGGGCTGCATAGTGACATCCTGTCTCAAAAAATAGACAATAACAACGACAACGAAACTATGGTTCCCGTTCTAGGCCATTTATTTGCATCCTCCATGGATATATGTGTGGTTCTGTACTGTACTTGACACGAGATTCCTCTCCTGGAGCCCCAGATAATGGAACCAGAGGAGAGGGCCAGGGACTGTCCCCGAATCAGAGCCCCAGTTTCAGCTGCTCTGCCAACAGTGAGAGTATTATTCTCATCCCTTCATTAGCTGGATCCATTGTTCTCTGGTCACAATAGGAGTGGGCAGCATAGCAGCTGCAAGTCCCCTGCCCTCCTCCACCAGATGTGAGTAGGAACATGAGAAATCGTGTTATTAGCACAGAAGGATCTGAGAGTTCTCAAAGAACACCACTGACAAAGATGAGAGCATGAAATTCACATTTTTTGTTGTTATTTGTCTGTTTGAGACAGGGTCTCACTGCATAGTGCAGGCGCATTTTTAACTCACTACACAGCCCAGGCAGGCCTCAAACTCATGGTGATGCCTCCCAAGTGCTGGGATTACAGGCGTGCACCACCATGCTCAGATAAAATTCACCTCTGAAAAACAAAGTATTGAGTGAGGTGTGTTGGCACATGCCTGTAATCCCAGTACTTAGGGAGACTGAGGAAGGGTGATCTCAATTTTGAACCCAGACTGGGTAATTTAGTGACTTTCATCCTGTCTCATGAAATTAAAAAATAGGGGGTTGGGGACTTAGCACAGGGGTAGAGCACTTACCTAGCAAGTAAGGGGTAGAGTTCAATCCCCAGCACCAAAAAAAAATAAAAAAGAAATAAAAAATAAAATAAAGAAGGCTGAGGATATATAGCTCAGTGCAAAGACCCTGGGTTCAACCTCCAGTATCGCAAACAAACAAAAACTAAACAAACAAAAGCTTCAAAAATAGTAGAAGAAACCAGGTGTGGTGGCACACGCCTGTAATTCCAGCACTTGGGAGGCTGAGGCAGGAGAGTTGCCATGAGTTCGAGGCCAGCCTGGGCTACACAGTGAGTTCAAGGCTAGCTTGAACTGTACAGCCAGACCTTGTCTCAAAAAAAAAAAAAAAAAAAACAAAGTAGAAGAAGGCTGAAATAGCACAATAGCTGCTATCACTAATAATTTACTGTATTCTGGCATATTGAAATAACTAGAAAGATAATATGGTTTTGCATAATATATATTATATATATATATTTGCCAAGTCTCTGGGTCATTTTCAAATTTTTCTCCTTTTTCTCGTTTTGATTTTTGTTCTATCCTGTACCTTACACCCTCAGCTTCTCTACAATTTACTGCTGATTCTCATTGTTCACAACAGTTATGTTCTGTAGGGTGACTATGAATACTGAATTAATAATCACAATATTTTCATCAACCAATATGTGTGTTTCCATTTACAGATATCTTATTAACATACACTGTTGATTCTTTAACATTGGATTTATGGCCAGCAGCATTCTAACTCCTGCCTAAATAAAGCTTGTTTAATGCACCTATTTTCTCCATGAGGCATATAGGTCTTTCACTTGGCAAAAGCTAGACATCTTTGCAGCACTACAATGAGGGATCATTTTGTCAGTTTGTTTTTGTTATTCGTGGTGCTTAGAAAGGAGCCCAGGGCCCCCTGCATGTGGGGCAAGGACTCTACCACTGAGCTGCACCCCCAGACCTGGGGCCACTTTTAACAGCCTAACAGGGCTAGGGGTGCGGCCCAGCGTGAGAGTACATGCTCAGCATGCACCAAGCTCTGGTCAATCCCCAGCACTAATAACAAACAAAATGATACAACCACAAGTGGAATAATGAACAAAAAGCACACAAAAATGAAAAGTTTACTAAATATACTGCAAATACGCAGGACACTTGTTTATGGTACATGAAAGAGTTGAAACGAGAAGGAGGTGCCTCACTCTGTCTGCGCTTGGCTGAGGCTGCACATTACCATGTTTTGGGTGACTCGGATTTCTCACTTCTCTGTGCATGTCTGTGAATGGCTGCAATCGCACTGTGGGGATTGATTTTTGGGGTGACAAATACATTTGAAGGAGTAGGCAAATATTCAAACACTGATTCCAGGCATAGTGAAGATCATTTGTAACCAAGCACCCTAGAGAATGAGAATATTTTATGGGTAAAATCTTGCAGTGGAACCAGAAATCAAGACAACATGGTTTGATCAACTTTCAGAACATGGAGAATTCTATTCTAAGAACCCTTTGAAGCCAAGCATGGTGACACACACCTGTAATCCCACCACTCTGGGAGGCTGAAGCAGGAAGATCATAAATTTAAGCCCAGCCCAGGCAATGTAGTGAGACTCTGTCCCAAAATTTAAAAATACACACACAAAAAGTTTTTAAAGAGGGTAGGGATGTAGCTGAGTATGAAGGCTCTGGGTTCAAACCATAGTACTGTTAAAAAAAAAAAAAAAGAAAGAAAAAAGAGAAAAAGCACTTTGGATGTGTTAGCTTTCACAAACAAGAGTGACACCGCCATAGTCTCTGGTCCAGTTGCTAGAACATGGATGAGGAAACGCTTGTCCACTCGTGGAGATGTATTTGCTCTGAGCCAGTTGTTTGCAGGGTCTGGCCCCTTTGGATCAACAAGATCAGAATCACTCTGTTGGAAACTTTGTCGGAAACGTGAAATTCCCTGGCCCCCCTCTGGACCTACAGGGTCAGAAACTCTGGGGGAGGCCTCAGGATCTGTGTTTTTAAAGCCGTTGAGGAGATGTGAAGGACGCTAGGGGTTGAGACCACTGCCATAAGCCGCCCTCCCTGTTCCCTCTGTCCCTGATGGGCCGCAGGAGACCTGATTTACTGGACTTGCCATGGAAACAGCCAGGCTCAACAGAAGAGTCTCACTTCTGCCTTCTCTCCTGGGGAAACTGTAAGTTACTTAAATACTCTGCCCCTTCCATTTCCTCATCTGTAAGAATGTAGAGATGAGAAGAAATAGTGGAGGAGAAAATGCCCATCCTACAAAAAGCCCTGAGCAAATGCTAGCACTTTTTACTTCCCTCCTTTTCATTATTCCTTCCTGAATATGAAGCATGAAGAAAAAAATCCAAGAGGGGCAGATTTTTTTTCCCCACCTTCCAATGGAGCTTCAGGCAGTACCTCAGAGGAAATTCTTATTTTCCTGTATTGGAGATGGAACCCAGAGCCTTGCACATGCTAGCCAAGAGCTGTGCCACTGAACTACATCGCCCCTGCTTTGTTTGTGGTACTGGGGATTCAATCAAAGGCCTTCCCACTGAACTAAATCCCCAGCCCGTTTTATTTTTTGAAACAAGTTTTCACTGTATCACTGAATTGCCCAAACTGGGCTCATACTTGTGATCTTCTTGTTTCAGCCTTCCAGAGTTCTGAGATTATAGCCTTGAACCACAAGGTCCAGCTCCCCAGTCCTTTTTATATTTTCTTTTGAGATGGGATCACTAAGTTGCCTATGCTGGCCTTGAATTTATGATCCTCCTGCCTCAGCCTCCTGAATAGCTGGGATTACTGGCATGTGCCTCTTTGGGCAGCTCTGAAGAAAACAATTATATCATCACTGTGTCGCTGAAGGAAAATGCAGGTCTCAATTTACCAACCCTTTGCCTTGAGCCATGCAGTCATTTAAATCAAAGCAAAACCCAGCAAGTTGTGTTCAGAGATTGAAATTCTCCATGGTCGAAGGGTTTTTGCCTTTGAAATGACCCGATTTGGTGCCTGTGCTAGTTTGGCTGTGGTTTGAGTATGTCCCCCAAAGGTCCACATTTTAGTCCTCAGTGTGGATCCTCATGAGGTAGTGAGACCTTTAAGAAGCAGGGCCCGAGGTCAACCAAGCTGTGCTTCAGAAGGGACTGGCAGCCCAGTCTCTCTGGCTTCTGGTCTTGCAAAGTGACCTCTTCTACTCTGGGGTTCTACCACTGTGCAGCAGAGGTGGGGCCAACACCATGTTCCCAAACTCCAGAAGTATGAATTGCATAAGCCTCTTCTTCCTATAAAGTTTCCCAGCCATGGGCATTTTATGATAGCAATGGAACATGGATGAATACAGTTTATCTGTAGAGCAGAAGTCCAGCTCTGGCTGTGTGTAGTAAGTCTGTCTTCCTGCATTTAAACTCAGCTGGAGTCAGTCGTGACCTGCTGTGACTGCCACCATATAACCTGGTTTATTCTAATCTTGACTCCTTCGTTCTGAGCACAGTTTTGCCAACATTTACACAGAGAAAGAGAGGGTTGTAGTCTTGGAAATTTAATGGTAAAAACCAATGGGATTTTAATGGTAAAAAACAACTGCCCTGTTCTAAGCCAGGGAAATTCCTTAACACAGGTTTCAAGATACCTCACCATGCTTCCCCAGGCTTCCTCTCACTCCAACCCACCTTCATTTTCTTTCTAATACTGAAACTCAGACTCTGCTTCAGCTAGGCAAATGTGAGCGCCATTTCCTTCCCCTTGCAGAGTCCTCTGAAAAATAATGCTGGAGGAAGCTGAGACACAGAAAAATGATTGACTCAGACCACATTTGGATCCAGGTCTCTTTCTCCAACATCACACTCCTCATCCACGCTCCTAAGCCATTATTGGAGGTCTTCCTTACTACCACAAACCTGGCCTTTGCCTTCCACCACAGCCGGTCCTCGAATCTTTCAGCTCTTTTGAAGATTTGTCTCCTCTAGGAAACCAGGCTTTGGCCTCATCTGCCTCCACTCACCCCATTTATTCCAAGATCCTCTTTCTCTTCCAGGCATAGTATTATATAGACTGTACAATCGTGGAAATTTTTGGCTTAGATCATTTCAATTTCTTTTTCTTTTGGGTGCTGGGAATCGAACTCAGGGCTTTGTGCTTGCTAGGCAAGCACTCTACCACTTGAGCTAAATCCTCAACCCCCATTTCAATTTTTTTAGATAAAGATCCCACCTAACCAAGCAGTTAGTCTGAGATCATTAGCCAGTTAAGGGACAAAGCAAATCTAGAACCCAATTCTCAAGTCTTTGAGTCATAGGATCAAGGTTATATTTACTATGTGGAAATATCTATTTGTGCTTCTTTTCTCTATCTGTGTTCTTGTGTTTTTTCATAAGACTCATTCTTCTAATTTCTTTTATCATCATTACCATCCTCTTCCTCTTCTCCCTCCTCTTCTTCCTCATCCCTTCAACTCTTCGCCACATGGCTATAAGTAATGATGCTCTGTAACCATTATCCCTTAACTCTCTTTCTTTATATCCAAACGATTTGAGTTTTATTACCCTGTGTGCATCTATTATCCCCACACCCGAGGAGCCCAGGGCTGGTACAGTGGAAGAAGCATCGCTACTGATGGAGGAAGCCCAAGGTTTTATCTGAAACCTCAACTATCGAAACACAACTTGCTGAATGGAAAGAGCAGGAAACCTGCGGACAACAGTGACCATAAATAATAACAGGGAAGTTGACTCAACTCTTGCCTAATAAAAGTCACTGGAGTCCACGAGTGTGAAGGTGCCAGCCTTCAGACAGACCAGGTAATTGCTGGCCCTCCGCCATGCTGACCATGGCTGTGACGCTCCAGGCAGCGATGGACTCCTGACTCCAGCTGGGCTGGCAGGTCTCTATATGGTAATTCAGAACTGAGGGCCACAAACACCACTCCTTGCCCTGTAGGTGCACGAATGATGAAGAGACAAAAAGCCAGGGCCCAGATGATTAGGCCTGCTGAAGCTGAGAATGAGGCAGAACCTCGGAGAAGAGAGACCCCAAACCAGACAGTGATCTCAGGCCAGATCCCCACACCTGGGTTTCCCCACCACGTGATCCATGTGAAACCCAGGAAATCCACCGGGGCCCTTCTCCTTCCTTATTTTCCCTGACCTTGAACCAGGTGAATGGGTTTCTTTTGTAACCCAGAAGTCTTGACTAAGACCTTCCTCTTCTCTATACCGAGCCAGGGCTGCTGCGCGCGCGCACACACACACACACACACACACACACACACACACACACACACAGCGGCGGGGGCAGGGAGGGGAGGGTGCTGCCGAGGATCTGGGGGTACTATTTCCTCCTCTGTGGGGATGGTGCTTGTTGGGCTATGATTTTTGTGCAAATCAGAGCTCAAGGTCACAGTACTTTCTCTCTGCCCATCCCCCATGCAGGTAAGCGCAGCCCTGTGTCAGCCCGCAGCCCCCACTGAACACTTCCTCTCAGTCACTTCTTTCGGAGAAGCGGGAGGGACGCGTCTGGCTGGAGGCTCAAAGTCTTGTTAAAGTGACGCGAGCTGCCCGTGGTTTTTGGCCGGTGCTTCCCTGTTGGGAGGCTGGAGGATGTACTGATCCAGCCGCGGGCACCGGTACATCACCATTGCACTGTCCAACACTTCCGCAAACCATCTGTACTGATATTTTCTTAATTTAAAAAAATATTCTTTTCTTCCTTATCTTCACCTATGATAATCATAAATAAGACCACCATGGATTTGCTATGAATATCATCTTTTTCTGATACACATTATAATGGAAAACTATTAACTTGGCACATGCCTGTGATCCCAGTTACTCGGGAGGCTGAAGCAGGAGGATGGCAAGTTCAAGGCCAGCCTGAGCAACTTAGCTAAACCCTGTCTCAGAAGTAAAGCAAAACTGGGGTTGGGGACTTAGCTCAAGTGGTAGGGCGCTTGCCTACCAAGTGCAAGGCCCTGACTTTAATCCCCAGCACCACCACCAACCCCCCCAAAAAGCAAAACCATTAAAATTTTTAAAATGTTCTTTACTCCCTAAGATTATCTTACACACATCACCTTAGAAGCAGCCTGGGCTTGGGGGCCAGTCATACCTGGTTTAGGTCTTGGCTCTCCCTCGTGTCTTTTGGTCAGATACTTAACACTCTCTAAACTCCAATTTTGTCATAAGTATATCTTCCTTAGGGTTTTGGTAAGAGGATACCTTTTTTTGTCCATTTATTTATGACAATTGGGGTCTCACTATGTCGCCCAGACTGGCCTCGAACTTCCAGACTCAAGTGATCCTTCTGCTTCAGCCTCCCAAGTAGCTGGGTTGTTGATAATTTACTCTTAACTCCTCCACTTCATCTATTCCTCATTATTTCCTTTCTTCACAATTTGTTCGAAACAGGCACTGGCATAAGATGGGTTTGTTTACTGAAGTATATGAGATGTATAGAAATCCTTCCAGGGATAGAGAGCTAGCGGGGAGCACGTGCGAGGGCTGCGTTTGGCGGTACCTAATGATGTGACTTGTTACCTCATTGCGCTTGTGTGGCTGAGATAACAGCATTGTTTCTATAGAGCCTGGTTTCCAAGGTGTTCACAGTCCTTGTGAACACCGCCCACCATCTTTATTTGGTGTGGACGAGGGTTACCTCATTGTTCAGGTGTGGGAATCAGGACCCTAACAGTTCTGACTGGGCCACTCGGCAGCGCGATGGTGCAAGAATCCAGGGCTCTGGGGTCGCAGGCCGAGACACTGTCTTGGGGAACCATTCCCTGTGCTGACATGGAAGGTGCTAACAAAAGCAAGCAAAGGAATGTCACAAATAAATATGCGAACAAATATGCGAACATTGACTGAAGCAAAGTGAAAACAGATTTCTGTGGGACTTACTAATCTTAATAAAATAATATGCTTCATAAATTGCTAGGAGAGAGAGAGTATATATCATTTGCCAAATTTGACCATTAAGTACATTTTAGGACTCTTTTGTTAGTGGTCCTAGAGATTGAATCCAGAGGATTTGCACTGAGCTACAACCTCAGCCCTTTTTATATTTTTCTGTTTTGAGGCAGGGTCTCATTAAGTTGCTAAGTCACCCAGGCTGGGCTTGAATTGTCCTGCCACAGCCAGCGATTGCAGTTGTCTTGCCTCGGCCTTACGGAGGGCTGAGATTACAGGTGTGTGCCACTACGCCCAGCTCTTTAGGGATTCTTCAAATAGTGTTCCTCAGAGCACTGATTTGGGAAATTTGGGAAATACTTTTGTTGGCCATATTTGGTGTGGACCAAATATGGCTAATGAATTTTACCCTGTAATTTATTATAGAAGCTCTTGCTTACTAAACAAACAACAAAATAAAAACCTGAAACAACTATAACCCCCCATCACTCTAGTCCTACTCTGCAAACTAGGATTTCATTCTTATGTCACTTACCGTGACAAGCCTAGGAAATTGATTTCTTCCACAGCCTACCTTTGATCATAGGTTTGTCAAGGTGTAATATTTCAACTCTTTAAATGGTTCTTAACTTCTTTTGTTAATTTTTCTTTTTCTTTTTTAAATTTTGAGAACTGGAAATAATATCAGAAGGTTATCATTTTTAATTTTAAAAAATAAAATATTGACAGAAGAAGTATCGCCTCATCTAGAAAAGATGCCAAATCCTACAGAGGGCGGCCCGACAGCGGGACAGCGGCGTTCCTGCTGCCTGCTGGCCCGGGCTGTTTGTCGGGACTGAAGTGACTGCTTGGTGTGGCTTTGGTTTGGGTTGGGTGTGTGTGTGTGTGTGTGTGTGTGTGTGTGTGTGTGTGTGTGCATGTGTGTTTGATGCCGGGATTCGAACCCAGGGCCCAGGCAAGCACTCTACCACTGATCATATCCTCAGCCCTCCTTTGCCTTAATTTGCATGTGAGGTGCATTGTGAGCCATTGGAATTGTTGTGACTCTGTGCTTCTCTTTCAGGCATTTAATATAAACCCTGTGTACATGGGAAGGATGTGACCGCGACGGCAGCATCTGCTTTAGAAATATGAAGCAGACCTAAGATACCTACTGAGAAAGGCCCTTCATCGTCCTGGCAGGGAGATCAGAACTGGCCCCTGGCTGCAGATCCCTCGGGTCATACCAGGCTCTTTCTTGACACCATGGCCGTGCGAAGCGTAGTGAGCAGGTCTTGCCGCAGGTAAGGCTCTGTGTCCTCAGGGGAAGTGAAGCACAGGCTGTGGGAAAAGCCAAAAAGCAGGTGGTGTGAGCCACGAAGATTTGGGCTGTATTCACTCTTGCTTCCTGAAAAGGTTTGAGAGAACTTAGAGCACAGGACATGTGTATCACACAGTTAGCGTCAGAATTGTTTGGAGTAAGAGGAAGCAAGCCAAAGAGGCTGTCATACCTACTGAATATATAATTGTCCCTGAGCTTCCCCACAACCATATCAAAAGGAGAAATGCGTTATAAAAGACAATAGATGCCTACCAGTTACCCACAATAAAAAAAAGATTTTCCTGCTAGGTGTGGTGGTACACACTCATAAATCCCAGCACCCTGGAAGGCTGAAGCAGGAGGATTGCAAGTTCAAGCCCAGCCTGAGCAATTTAGCAATTTAGTGAGACTCTGTCTCAAAACAAAACAACAAAATAAGGGCTGGGATGTAGCTCAGAGTGAAGACCCTGGGTTCAATTCCTAGTGCCACCAACAATAAATAAATAAATACTTACTGAAATTTTAAAAAAGATTTTTCTAAAATGAAATTATTAATTTTTTTACAAAGGATCATATTTTAGGGGCGGTTGTGCAATATAATGGACAATGTCCTGTGCAGTAGCTTTGTAACGAATGCGGGAAATCTTAGTAGGACTGTAACCTGTAACAAGTTTGGATTAGAGTCGAGATTATTATAGCAAGGCTTTGTGCCTATAGAATTAAATTGGTTTTTGATGACAAGCAAGGTACTTAATATTTCCTGTTTTCCCTTCTATGAAATGAAAGAACTTTTTTTTTGTTGTTCTTTTGAAACAGGGTCTCACTCTGTAATTTGGGTTGGCCTTGAATTCACTATGTAGTCCAGGCTGGCCTTGAACTCACAGCAATTCTCCTGACTCAGTCTCCTGACTATTGGGATTATTGGTGTGTGCCAACACACCCTGGCTCCAGTGCTTATTATTGTCCTTCATTTCACTTTTGGCCTGATCCATGAGTGTGAAATAGTGTTTTATTGTCATTTTATGTTGCATATTCCTGATTATTAGTAAAGTGGGGCATTTTTCATATTTCACAATTCAGTTCTTTTTTCTTTTTGGTGCATTACCTGCTCAAATTTTTCACCCGTTTCTCTGCTGGGTTGTTCATGTCTTTCCTACTAGTTTGTGGTAGCTCTTTATACCTTTTGACCTTCTGCTTCATCTGTTAATGTGTGCAGTCACCTTCAGGTAATTCTGGTAAATCTCCCACCCACGGCCGCCAATGGTGTCACTTCTAGCATTTTATGTTTAAACATCATGACTTTATACATATACGTCTAACTAGGAAAATTTAAACAAAGCTACAAAGGGTTTTATTAAACATAGGGATGCATTTTTTAAAATTTATTTTATTTTACTGGTACCTTTTAGATGAACATAGTGATAACATTCATCATAGGGGATTTGTACCTGTACATGATATATCTTGTTGCTTCTTTTTTCCCATTCCCCTCCTCTCTACGGATGCATTTTATATATTCCTTTTATCCCCAGGGAAGCCCTTCCATGAACAGAAAACACACTCTGAACTTGCCTGAATTGCACGAAGTGTTTGAATGACCAGCTCTGGATAAGGCTCCATTTGGTGGAGCGAAGTTATTGTTGTCCAAAGATCAAGCTGTTCAAATGTCTTCCTCATAGAGGCCTTCTTTGACACAGAGGGCAAAAAGCTGGCCAGCCCTTAACATGAAACTGGATTTGTGGCCACCCTCTAACAGTCGAAGGCTGAGCTGTCAGCACTGGCTTGTGCTCAGGGAATGACTGGCAGCAGTGTCTGGAAAGGGGACTGCTAGCTTAAAAGGGGTTCTAGGTACAAAAATAGTGTGGTAATTAAAAGACTGAGTGGAGAGGCAATTGTTTCTTAAAACATGAACATTATTAAAATAGACTATGTGCAGAAGAATGTTAGAATCATGGAGTTATTCGTGGTTTTTTTAGTTTCTCTACTCTCCAAATATTCGTTACTATGCATACTGTACTAATAATTCAAAAATTATAATGAGAACAAAAACTGAAATGTAACCCATTGTGATTATGAGAATTTTCAGTTTCTCATGTAGGCAGGCATTAACCTTGAGCAGGAGGAGAAATCAAAGGCAGAAAAGTATAAGGGTCTTTCCCATTGGTAAGCATTTCAAAGTAAAGTTGAAAGTGCTGGAAAACTGCAGGCTTTTCTAGGATGGGAGAGGAAGTGGCCAAATGCTGAGTCTGAGCAGTACATCCAAAAACTACTGGCAAAGGTGGGAGAGGAAGAAGATGGAACAAGGATGGAAAGTGGTGGCCCGATCAAGTTCGAAGGTGTCCTGGAATAGAAAGCAGCTTTGACACCAATCTTTGTGGCTGCTGGGGTTATGCAAAGATGTTCTCTTTATCACGGAGGACGTTCAGAGCAGGGAGCGTGAGATCATCTATTTATCAGATGGGGTCATAGGTTAAATACTCCTTTGCCAGGTCTCCACCAGCCATGTGTTCTGCTTTGGCTCATTGATGTTTTGTGTCTAATGTAATCTTGCAATTAAATTATTCTCAATGTGCTGTCATCTGTGATTTCACTCTGGCTCATAATAGCCACAATTTTTCTCCTGTATTTAATGACACACAGAGAATAAAGTATAATATAAAATGAAAAAGAATACAGTACAAATTTTTTATATGCTGGGCATGGTGGCCCACAACTGTAATTCCAGAACTCTGAGAAACTGAGGCAGGAAGGTTACAAGCCCAGTTTGGGCAACTTAGAGACCTTATCTCAAAATAAAAACTAAAAAGGGCTGGCAACATAGGGCTCAATGCAAAGACCTGGGTTCAATCCCCAGCACTAAAAAAAAAGATTTTTATATACATTATAATATCAGTCTTATTAATTTTTCCACTAATTTATAAAAATATAGGAAGAAATGTGCTATAATTAAAAAAAGGCAGGAGCTTGCTATTAGAATGACTAAGGTGTGAATATAGTCTGCCACTTACTAGCTGTATAACCAATTTTTCTATGTGCAAAGTAGAGGGGTAGAGAAATTGAATTGAATTAGAACTAAATAAATAGAATAGTTGACGTATAGAGACCTTGTGTTAAGTGGTCTCATTGTGGTAAGAAGAGACTGAAGAGCCAGCATTGTGTGTGACTGTGCTGTTGCACACGACTCTGTACTTGGCCGAATGCTCTGCTCTTGCCTCCTTTCAACCATTGTGAACGAGGGGACCCACACTTTCATTTTGCACTGAGCTCTGCAAATTGTGCTCACACATAGGCTCATGCACAGGTGTGTGTGCACGTGCGCGCGCATGCACACACACACACACTCAAGGAAAAGATTAAAAAAGAAGCCAAAATACAAGCAGTGTTCATCTCTGTGTGGCTTTTAGGTTGACTTTTATTTTCTCCCTTATTTTTCTGTATATTCTACATTTCCTATTATGAGTATATATTATTTTTCTGGTCAGGAAAAACAGTGACTACATGTATGTTCCTGTGCAAAGGCGTCCTCCCCATTTTGCAGGCAGAGGGGAAGCCGAGGTAACCCACAGGAAGTGGCTCGCTGAAGATCCGCAGTAGGGCGGTGCTCAGGAAAATGCACCTCCACTCTGGCCCATCCGCTAGGACCGAGTTTCCAGTGGTTTTGTAACGAGAACCTCTCGGGGCATCTGAGTTAGTCTGGGGACCCAGCACTAACCTGTGCAGAGGGAGTCTTCTCTCTGAAACCAGATCTATTCCTGCGGGTTCATCTGCCAGGCTCAGAAGCAGAAAACAGTGCCTGCTCTCCCAGGGCTCCGGCATGTTCCTACGGTTGAATACGAGACGGTGAGGCTGACTGGAAGAGGAGAACAGAAGTGGGGCAGGGGAGGGAGTGGTCAGAGGAGCCACCAAAAACACCTGGTATGAAATCTTGCCAGCAGTGCTGTTCACAAAGAAAAAACACCAGGGGCTTTGGTCCTTCCCGTGTGCCCCAGCTGCCCTCTGGGAGCCTTCTGGCTTTCCTCCTCACATCTCAATTCTGAGTCTCCTGTGCTTTTTGGGAAATGGTGCGACAGTGACATTCAGACTCTCTGAGGGGCCCTTTCTCAGCGATAAAACCCCTGTGGGCCAGTGTCCATCTGCTGCTGCCATAAGTGACTGTAATCTGACTGTACTTTTGAAAGCTCCGTGTGTGTGTGCACCGCTTCAGGACTTGAAAAACTCTCCACAATTTGATGTGACTTGTGATTCTCAACGCTAGCACAATCAAAGGCCCTTGGAGAGAGAAACCACGCCACCTGTTCAGCATTCTAGTGGTTTCCGAGAGGTGCTTCAAGAGGTGGCTCAAGAAATAGAGTGAGCAGGCGGGGCAGACTCAGCAGGCAGCTTCACACTGATATGCTTTATCCTAACTTCCACCTAAAGTTATATGTAAGAAAAGGGTTTCCCTGCTTTCAAAACTGAAAACTAGTGATACCTCTCTCTTGCTCTCTTTCGTTGATTGCCCTCTCTTAAACCACCAGGCACCTTTATGTCCACAGAGGTGAGGAATGTTCTGTGCCTCCACAGCAGAGGCTCTGTTACGAGTCATTCAATGAAGAGTGAGTCACAGTTAAAAATCCCCTAACTTTGACTGCGAAAGATGGAAGGGAAATTTTACTTACCACAACCAAGAGCATCCCCAGGCCTCACGGGGCCTTCCCACGAGAGCTATGTCCCCTGGGTTCCTATTTATGTTAAATCAGGCTTTGGCCTGATGAACATCCATTAAGACACAAGCAGCCAGAACAGAAATGATAAATACACCATGACCACTAGTAAGAAATGTTTTGAATATGTTGAATTTTTGAATACTCCATTCTCCAACATGGAAGCTACTAGCAATTTACATAAATGTAACTATTTAGGGCTAGAGGTGGAGCCTGGGGGTAGAGGCTTGCTTAATACGCATGAAACCCCAGGTTTCATTCCCAGCACTGGAAAAAAAAAAATAGCTCTTTAAATGTGAATTAGTTGAACAAAATTTAAAATTCAGATCTTCAGTCACACTGACTGTATTTCATGCACTCAGGACCTACATGGGGCAAGTGGTTGCTCTATTTGAACAGTGAAGATGGAAATGTTCTTTAATGTATATTCTAGTCATTATAGAAAGTTCTAGAGTGGGGATTTAGCTCAGTGGTTAAAGTGCTTGTCTAGCAAGTGCAAGGCCCTGAGTTCAATCCTCAGCATCGAAAAAAAAGAAAGATCTAGTGGACAGTATCAGGGTCACCTAATCAAGTTCTTAATCGTCCATTTGGGCGGCCTGCAACTCTTACCAGTCCCTGTACCCCAGCTCCCTCCCTGGGTCCGCAGAAAGCTCCTTGCCCCGGCCCCAGGATTCTTGGAACAGTAAATTTGGAAGTTACAGAGCTAAGGTGTAGATGAGCATAATGCAGTTTGTTTTTTGTGAGGTTTTTGTTTTTTTTTTTTTTTGGTGCTGGGGATTGAACTCAGGGCCTTGGGCTTACGCATAATGGAATTTGTAAGCATGTTCTGAAGTTTGCTTTTATTCTCACTTCTGCATCTTGTTTAGTGTGTCTTTATTAGCAGAGGCAACAGATATGGATAATTTCTCCTAAAATTTTCTATTTATATAAATATTCCACTAAGAAGGTTTTATAGCTAAAATTAAAAGTACTAGATTCTTTATATTCCATTTCAATTAAAATCTATTTATCTATCTCTTAATTTTTATACACTGAAATTCAAACTGAAATCTGAGATTTTACACTGTGATCCAGGAAGTTGGGTGTGGTGGCATACACCTATAATTCCAGTACTCGGGAGGCTGAGGCAGGAAGATAGCCTCAAGTTCGAGGTCAGCCTGAACTACAAAGACACTGTCCAAAAAACCAAACCAAAACAAAACAAAAGAAACAAACAAAACCTCCTGTTACCCAGGAAGAATAAAAACACATTAGACACAGGATGTAAGAGCTGCAAGGATCTTAGGAATCAACTCTTTTGACAGTTTCACTTTTTGCAAAAGAAAATATAAAACCCAGAGAAGTCAAGTACCTTGCCTAAGAATATACAGTGATTCAGTAGTCAGAGGAGACCAAGGTCACCTGGCATTTACCTAGGACTTCTCCCACTCTTGAAAGTTAAGGGATCTTACGCTGCAGGGTGACTTCAGGTGATGCTAATATACTGTATATTTCAAAGAATCTAAGAGAAAGGAAATTGAATGTTTTCACTTTAAAGAGGTGATAAATGCCAGCTACTCAGAAGGCTGAGGCAGGAAGACTGAGAGTTTGAGGCCAGCCTGGGCAACTTAGGGAGACCCTGTCTCAAGGAAAAAGGGGAGTCTAGGGATGTTGCTCATTACTAGAATATTTGAGTTCAATTTCCTATAATCAAAAAAAAGAAAGAAATGTTTGAGGAAATAATATGTTTACCTTGATTTTAATAAGTACATGTATTAGAACATCACATCGCACCCCATAAATAAGTACAATTTTTATGTCAATTAAAAAAATTTTAATTAATTTTAAGTTATTAACTAAAAACAAAATTAAAGGATCTCTTTTTTTAATTTTTACTTTTTCTTTTTTTTTGTCCCTTTATGTGTTTTGTGACAGGGTCTTTCTGTATGTCAATGCTGTCCTCAAACTCCTAGCCTCCAGTGATCTCCTTCAGCCTTCAGAGTACCTGGGACTATGGCACTCACTTCTGCACCAGGAGAAAGGATCTTCTTATAGCTGGCTTCTTCCATACTCTATGACTGTGTTCCTCCCACCACCAGATCCCAAGGTCTCTGTGTCCACCCTGCCCCCCGCCACCCCATCTTCTTTCCAAGTCACTCTCAATGTTCATAGTTTATCAATTGAGTTCTCAATTTATCAGTCTCACAGATAGATAAATTTACTTACCTATACATTCAAGTGTGTTCTTAAAAATATACTTCCTCAAAGGACTGTTTCCCAAAAATATCCCTTGGACTTTACATTACAGAAATTACCCTAGCAGTAATGACAACTAGAAATCCTGCTCATCTAGAGCACAGTGCCTCTGCGTAGGAGCAGTTTCAGTACCACGGCCAAACGTCAGAAATACAGTATTTCACACAGCGTCACCTGCTGCCTGTTAGGCCTGTGTCTCACCAGGGCGTGCTTTTGATGCCTGGATATCCCCAGAGGGCTTAGCGTAACATCTTCAGCTGTTACCTTTCAAGTAAGAATTAGACTTCAAAGTCTCTTTCTACTTAAATTCTAGAACAAGGGTCAGCATACAACCTGTGGAGCAAATGTGGTCTTGTTTTTACAAGTAGCTGACTGTCTTTATAAATAAAGTTTTATTGGAACACTGCCATGCTCATTTGTTTACATATTGTCTATGGCTATACTTTTTTGCTATTATAGCAGAGTTGAATAATTGTGACAGAAACCACATGACGCACAAAGGCTAAAACGTATTGGATCTCTGACCCCCCTACAGGAAGAGTTTGCTGATCTCCAGTCTAGAGTCACAGTGCAACAGGGGAGATAAAGGACTTTCCAAGTCCTGTTTTTTGTTTACTCCTGAATGACACTTTTGGACAGAGAAAGATCCAAATCCAGAAAGCTCTTGGCAACCAAAACCACTATCATCACCAATCACAGCTCTTTCCTTTGAAAGCCAGTGTGCTCGCTAACAGGGAAATTTCCTTGGAAATATATTCAGGTGCTTTTCTCTTTCACATTTTCTTGTTCTGATTTTCCCTCTATCCTGCCAAATATGTCTATATTATCAAAAGTATAATGGGAGTTATCACAACAAGGATGCAAAGAAAAGGAAATAGTTAATATATTTTCCAATGCCCAAAATAAGTTTTTCCAGCAAGGTAATATTTTTGAGAGCCAGGTTTTGTTGAGTAAGAGGATTTTCTAAATTTTTCTATTTCCCCTTTGGATTATTATGATAGAATTCCACATAAGTTACATCCTAGTGAAAGAAGAGAAAAAGACAAAGCCCAACTTTTCTGATCCTAGAGTAAGGGGACTACAGGAAGAAGTAAGGCAGAGGAAGGGAAAACAGGCATGCAGAAATGTGACTTGATCTCTATTCTCCGAGATCAAATCAAGGGTAAGAACATGCACTTTAAGCCAGAAGTGGTGGTACACCCTGTAATCCCAGCACTCTGAGAGAAGGAGGCCAGAGGATACCAAGTTCGAGCCCAGCCTGGACAATTCAGTAACTTAGAAAGACACTGTCTCAAAATAAGAAAAAAAAAAATAGTTTGGGGATACAGCTCAGCATAAAGGACTGCATTCAAATCTCAGTACCAGCCAAAAAAGAAAGAAAGAAAGGAGAGAAAAGAAAAAAAAAAAAAAAAAGAATGTGAACTCTGAATCCAGATTGCCTGCATTCAAATCTCAGTCTAATCTTTCGTTTGTTTTTAGGTTTTATTTTAGTGGTACATTTTAGACATACATAATGATGACCCTCATCATAGAGAATTTGTACCTGTACATGGTATATCTTGCTGCTTCTTTTTTTTCCTGTTCCTCTCCCCTTCTCAGTCTAATCTTGGGCAGCTACTTAACCTCTGTGCTTGTCTCCTCCCCTGGAAATCCATAGCAATGATAGTATCTACTTCTAAGAATTGTTATGAAAACCAAAGAAGGTGAATATGTACTAACATATTTAGAACAGTGCTTCTTATGTGGTGGCATTGCCATAGTTTGAATCTGGAGTGTCCTCCAGAGGCCCATATGTTGTGCCATTTGGAGCTGGTGGAACCTTTAGGAGGTGGGATGGAGTGGGAGGAAGATAGGTCATTGGGGGGTGTGGCCTTGAAGGGGACGTGGAGAGCCCAACTCACTCTCTTCTTTTTTTTTCCTCATTGCTTCCTGGCCATGAGGTGAACAGACTTCCTTCCCCATGTGCTCACACCATAATAAAATGCGCCCCACCCAAGCCCAAAATGACAGGGTCAAGAAATCTGAATCCATGAGCTCAAATAAGCCCTTCCTCCTTTTAAATTGATTTTCTCAGGTTTTTTGTCACAGCCATGGAAAGCTGACTGACACAGGTACTATTATAGGAGGAGGTTTTAGATATTATTGCTAGTTTTTTGAAGGAATGACAAGAAAAGAGAGGGCTCTATGTCTCACTGCCATTTGGTAATCTGGAAGGAGACCACCTCAAAGGCTGCCCTGCACCAGGTTGATCAAAGCAAACTGTTTTCCAGGTGTGGTGCTGAGCTTGCCCTCCCCAGTTCTTCCTCACCAGCCCCCGTCTCCCATGTGCCCAGGGGGATCAGAAGCATCAGACAAGTGTCCCGCAGGAGAATTTCCAAAGGGTTCATTTTAGGGGGTGGACCCCTGGCTGGTACCGCTGGGATACATACAAGTCAGTGATGGCAAACCTTTTAAAGGCTGACTGCGCAAACTGCAACCCAAAACCCACTTATTTATTGCAAAATGCAAACACTGCAATTAAACCTGAATACTGAGGTTTTAGTTAGAAAAAACAACTCATACACTTGGTTCGGGTGCTGACAGAGAGGGCTCTGTGTGCCCACTGCAGCATGTGTACTGTGGTGTGCCGCTATGATACAAGTCATGCCCAGGCCACAGGGCAGGTCACGTCATCACAGGAGCCAAGATGACAGCCAATGAGGCAGACCGGTGGGTCCTTAAAAGCAGCAGAATGGGCTTCCAGTGCCGGCAGGACCAGCCTCTCTTCACAGCCAGCAAGTGCAGGTGGAGGAAGCCTTGCCCCATAGCTGCCCCATAGCAGAAAATGGCAGAGAGAGACAGAGAGGCCACAAGCTCAGTCCAGTCCCCCATGTCCCTAAGATGCCATCTTTGGTGGGGGGGCTGGAAATCTAAAAACTGGTCTACCTAAACTGCACTATTTGCCACTTAAATTACTGAAATGCACTGTGCTTATGAGATTAGACTAAAGTATATTCCTCATCCCATTATCTAAGCCTCTTTTGTACCATAGTCTAGCAGGATGGGAACTTGTAAAGATATTTAATAGTAATAAAGAAATAATCTCTTTTAAAATTTTTTGTACATTTGAGTGCAGCGAGGTAAATATGTGACTCTACTCCAAACCATCACACCTCTATCCTCTCTGAAAGGGCTTTCTGCCTGATCACTGCTCTGCCAGGCGCAGGAAAACGTATCCACCCCATGCCCACACCACCAAGGGTCTAAAATGAGCTTCAGGAAGAAGGCAGAACAGTTTTGGACTCTAGGATAAACAAGAGAAAGATATTCTTCCCAAAAAAGAAAAGAAAAAAAGTGGGGAGGGTGCACTTCTGGTAGAGAAAAGTAGAGAAAATTCAACTAGTTGGATCAGAAGGATTTCAAGAATTTTAATCTCTCCTCCCCCCATCAAGGGAGAAGTTCTGGGTCTCAAACAATTTGTTAATAAACATTTATTGTTTACCTACTTGTAAAATAAAGCATGTGCTTTGGAGCCTATTAGGTAAACTAACTTATTTTCTTTCTTTCTTTCTTTTTTTCTTTCCTTCTTTCTTTCTAACTTTTAACGATAGGAGAAATCAAGCAAATAATTGTGAAAATCCCCAAAATTTAGTCTTGAGACTATGCTGAAGGCCACTCTGCCCTTGGTGACTGGGGACCCTTCTCAATTCCACCAGTATGAAGTTAGAAAACACCCTCAGGCTGTTTCCCAATTTTCTTGGTACAAATGCAAGGTTTCCTTTGCATTAGTAAAGCCGCTCACTCACAGCAGGCTGTGTGACCTCCGATGGCTCCCCTGGGACTGCAGGGGCCCTGGAGCCACTGGTAAAAAGATGCTGTCGCTACCAACTCAGAAGGCGACCTACTCACAAGCACAAGGCCCTGTGTTCGAACCCCAGCACCAAAAAAAAAAAAAAAAAGAAGGCCACCTAGCGATGTGCCACATGCCATGCCCTAGAGCACACATGTGCAGACACATGAGGACATGCACACCTACACGTGTGTGCACGTGCACACTGCCCCCAGGGGCTGCAGCCGAGGCGGGCATCCCACACGGGTGGATGAATAGCAGGTCTGTCCTGCAGCTGTGCTGTCTCCTACCCCAGGACAGCAGAACCGCAGACAGCAAGCCGAGGAGCCCACGCAGTCTGTCAGGCACCCGGGCGTGCCAGGGGACTGGAGGGCAGGGAGATGGAGTCCGAAAGAGAAATCGGCAGCCGTCAAGTAAGTTTTGCCTGGGAGAGAGGACGGGGAAGCAGGGCGGAGGTGGCGCTGGAAGAACAAAGGATTCATACTCTGGTCACTTGATATTCTCCCCCTGCCCCTTCTCCTTCCTCCTCCCACTCCTTCGCCAAAATCCCCTCAGCTTCTCCTCTTTATTCTCCTCTCTCCTCAACCTTTCCCAGTCTGGTTCTTTGCTTTTCTTACATTATGTGACAAGTAGATTTTTTAAATCCCTCTTGGCCTCAGCTTCCGCTTGTCAGTCAAAGAGCTCATTAGATCCGTGTCATGGAAAATGATTTCACATTCTGCACAGTGCTTTCCTCCTACCCCCAGGACAATGGGGACTATGTGGGAGCTGGCAGGCAGTTCCCCGGGGACGAGGAGAGGTGGAAGTTTGGAGGTTTGGGAAGGGGGCAGCTGGCCAACTTTGCGTTTCACAGGTTGGGAAAAACTGGAACCTTTCCTCCGGTTTCTCCACAGAGCTTTGCTGCTGGACAGAACGTGTCTCATTTGGGCAGAGCGAGTGCAGGACACTCGCCTCATCTGGAGAGAGAGGCACAGTCATGTGTCCCTCCCTGTCTGGGATGGGCTTGGAGGGCGCAGACGGAATGGAAGGTTCTGGTGACAGCAGCTGGCTCGCTGCCATCTGCAGTGCTTGGCCCTCTCTCAGCCAAATAGAGTAGACTCAATCTCTCTAGAGCCACCACTGAGGTTGCGACAAGTTTTTTGTAGAGTCAGACAATGAAAAAGCAGAAAAGACTTGAGAAGAAGCATTTTTGATGCTGGAATCTGGTCTTCACACTAAAGATTAAGCAGCAACCCAGTACACTGTATACTGTATACTCAAACTAAAGAAGAGCTACTTTTGTTGAAGGAGAGAGATATATAGAGAGAGAGAATTGGGTAGAGTGGTGGGAGCCTGGCAGGGCCTCTGCCTTGCCCTTGTCCACTCCACCTGGAGACACAACCAGGAACTTGTAAGATTGCTTGGTGTACCGTGTCAAAACCGTTGACCTAGCACAACATGTACTCAGTTTCATTTTCCTGGATTAGCATGGTTCTACCTCAGGGCTTGCTGGTTCCTCTTCCTGGAATATTCTTTTCCCAGCTTATCCCTCGCTGGGACTTCTCCAGTCTCAGATGTGACTGCCTCGGAAGACCTTCCCTGACCAGCCTCTGTCTAAGAAGCCCTCCATGCACACAGACTCATCTCTGTCGTGTGCCTCGTCCCTCCCACAGCTCTGCTCACCACCTGAGGTCCCTTCTCACTGACTGCCTGCCACTGCCCGTGGAATGTGCACTTCACTGGAGGGGACCACACTGCTGTATTCATTGCTGGGGCCCCACTCACTGAGCAATGCTTTGCTTAGTAAGTGCCTAGAGAATATTTGTCACATGAATAAATTAAGGGACATGAGTTAGAGGGGATTAGCCACAGGCATAGATCACTCAACCAAGGCCATGACAGCTAAGACTCCAGTCCAGGTCTTCCAGGGTGCATGTTCTTTTTACTTCACCAAGTTCTTGCCTCAGCTGGATCCTTAGTAGCTAAGGAAACAGTATTGCTCACACGCAGTCTCAGAAGAACATGTTTCTGGCCAGGCATGGTGGCGTGTGCCTGTGATACCAGTGCTTGCGAGGCTGAGGCAAGAGGAGTGCCACAAGTTCAGGGCCAGCCTGAGTGACATAATGCATTCAGAGCCAGGCTGAACTACATAGTGAGTGAGACTTTGTCTCAGAGAGAGAGAGAGAGACAGAGACAGAGACAGAGACAGAGACAGAGAGACAGAGAGAGAGGAAATTCCTGGCCAGGCTTGATAAATGTCTGTCTACCAGGTAGGTGAAGAGTTAGTGTAAGCCGGCCATGGTGGTGCACACCTATAATTCTAGCACTTGGGAGGCTGAGGCAGGAGGCAGGAGGCCAGCCTCGTCTACATAGTAAGACCCTGTCTCAAGATGACAACAACAAAATTAGTGTAGTTTTCTCTTCCACATTACAAGTATTCTCTCTCTTTCTCCTCTCTCTCTCTCTCTCTCTCTCTCTCTGTATATTAGTTTATTATAATATCTTATTCACACCTTCCTTTGGTTATTTATTAATTTGGTTGGTCAGAAGGTTATCCACTATTTACTACAACTTCCTGTCCAGCTCTCTGGATAAAATTGGGACGTAAATCCTCCTTGGAAACTAATGGCAGTCTTCCAAGAGGAAGGCAAATTTCGGTTAAAGACAGGCAGAGGCATCTGTTCCCTGGAGACGTAGTTTTACCCTCTCATGTGGCAGCTGGCAAATGAATCCAGAGGAAAGACATAGACACCACAGTGCAGTGATGGCGAACTTTTTAGAGCTTTCAATGATACAAACAGCCCGCTGCAGCACATGCACCGCAGGTTCATCACTGCTGCCCTGGGATGTTATGTGCTGAATAGATATTAGTTCTTCCTCCATTTCTCTTTGATGGTTTCCCAGGTGGTAAATTGCTGGTGGCTAAGCCATTTCGCCCAGGCATACAACTAATATTTACTGATCAATGACCATACATTTAATTCTTTGCATGCTAGGTATGTTCTTTTGTTTTATTTCTTAACTTATAAATGTGTTGCTCATCCCCGAAAGAACAAGGATAAAGTATGTGAGTGATTTATTGTTTTTCATCCTGTTTTTAGAACAACACCTTGGCACTCAAGTTGAAATAATGAGGGCACAGTATGGAAATGAGGGTGATTTTCTTTATCATATAAATACGGCTCATTTCTTTGTGGTACCAATTCTGGAGGTGTCATTTATGTTAAGTACATATTTAACTGCTATTAATCACTTCCCCATCACCAAAACAAACCCAACCAAACCAAACCAATGAAAGAACAAGTACTTATGGAGCTTCAACGCAGTACTTAGCAGTGAAATTCAGCAGTGAAAAAAACATGACTCCTTAGAAATCTTATGATTAAGTGGGAGAAATAAACCCAACTACAATATTAAAAAAAAGTATGTGTGTATATGTGTGCAAGTGTGTGTGTGTGTGTGTGTGTGTGTGTGTGTGAGATGCTGGCAAATTGAACCCTGGGCTTCATGTATGCTAGCAAGCACGCTATCATTGAGCTATATTCCCCAGCCCACCCCCCACCTTTTTCTGCACAAACTGCAATTTATTAGGGGCCTAGAGAAGAGGCATGATTTGGGTAACAGCAAGATAGGATTGCTACCCCCTAAGGTGGGGGGGTTATGTTAAACTACGCAGAGGTGGTCTTCAGCAAAGGGAAAGTACCTAGGTTTTCTCAAAAACTAGTAACATAGCAAATGTTGGTAAGAAATAGTCCAGGCACCGCCAGCAGTCCAGAATGCTAAGCTCTCTCAGGAACTTGGTTTATCCTGTATGATTTGGAAAGTGTTCCACAGTCACCTGGTGGCAAAATGGCAATTACAACCAAAATGGCTATAGTTATGTCAAGGTGGATCCCTACAACATACATGGATCATCTTGTGTTGATTCTCAGGAGATTAAAACACCTGTGGATTTGTGGATCCCAAATTAAGAAATCCTCATTTAGTACCATAGCTTTATTTAGTACCATAGCTTTATTCTACAGGTGATAAAAATGAGTTCCAGAGAGCATGAATGGTGTATCAAAAATACACCAGAGCCAGGCATGGTGAACATGCCTGTAATCCTAGTACTCTGGGAGGCAGAGGCAGGAGGATGGCAAGTTTGAGCCCAGCCTGGGCAACTTGCCAGGACCGTCTCGACTTATAAAAAGAGATTTTGGGGGCGGGGGTGGGGATTTAGCTCGCTGGTAGAGTGCTTGTTCCCCCCCAAGAAAAAGTGTTTGGGGGTGCAGCTTAGTACAAAGGTGCTAGGCTTAAGGTCCAGTACCGTCAAAAAAAAAAAAAAAAAGAGGGGGAGAAGGATGGGGAAAAGAGAAGAGTAGGAGAAAGAAGAAAGGAAAAGAACTTGACTGAAGGAAATCCAACCATGGATCAACTGAACCGGCTGGTCTCACTCTAGGCCGACAGTTACAAAAATCAGCACTCTGTGCTGACTGATGGTCCTGCCACTTCTTCAAGCATTTGCATTCTCAACCTGTAGAACTACTTTATACTTTGTCTTCAGACATTCCAGAGTCCTATAACCACACAATTACCCAGTTTCCTAACTGACTCTTCCCCTTCCAAATTCTTTATTTTTGGGGGGGAAGTAGCTTTTTTTTTTAGGTCATTTGCAACTCTAATAATGGCCTTTGCATCACTGTCCATCTAAATGCTCAGGCCAGATATTCAAGCTAGAAATTCAAGCTCAAGTCATTCTTGCTAGCTAGATCCCTGTGATCCTAATTCTCGTAACCATTGCTCAGCAAACCCTAGCATTTCTACCACCTATACGTGTCTAAAAGCCCACACTCTCTCTACTAGCACATTGGTCCAAGCTACTACTGTCTTATGTTCACTTGCAACAGCCTCTTCATTGAACTGCTCACTTGTATTCCGAACCCTTTTTTGTTTCATTTTGAGAAGGTATCTGGCTAAATTGTCCAGGGTGGCCTTGAACTTTCAATCCTCTTGCCTCAGCTTCCTGATTAACTAGGATTACAGATTTGTACCACCAGATCTGGCTAAGAAAGCTACTTCAGCAGGGCGTGGTGTCACACGCCTGTAATCCCACCACTGAGGAGGTTGAGGCAGGAGGATAGCTACAAATTCAAGGCTAGCCTGGACTACATAGTGAGATCTTGTCTCAAAAAAACCAAAAAACAAAGAAAAAAAGTAAATAAATAAAATAAAATGCTATTCAGTTAAAACAGTGTTTCCCAAAAATGTACAATTACTACCAGTGGTTGGGCGGTGAAGGTACTACCAATGGCTGACAACTTCTTATTATAATGGTTATCTTTGCAGTTTTAATGTGTATTAGAAAAAAACATAACTAATCCATCAAACCTGTGATTTTGAGAAGTTTGTTGCTTGGGATGATGCCAAAGTAAGTACATAACATGACTGAACACCCCTGGGCCATCATCATGATGGACATGGGCATGCTATGACTACCCCACTAACTGTGTCTGTTACCTGCTCACAGTGGGGACACTTGCTGGCAGGAATCACAGGGCGTGCATCTGTTGTACCGCTGCTTTCTTTTCACTAGGACATTGAAATCATGAATAAGGTGCATGATTTTGTTTGGGAAACTCCAGTTTAAAACACATTAGGGTGAGCACCAGAAATCAATGCCAGAGGTATTTTCCAGGTCAAACAAAATGTGTGAGACTGGGAAGGTTAGCAGTAGTAAAGAAAGTGACACGTGGCTGTCCACCAGCTAGATGTTTGGGACGATGCTAACCCTTCTACGCTCAAGGCAGTGGCCTCTGAGCTTCTGCCCTGGGAGGAGGCCCTGCCAGGGAGCTCAGGCTGCTCCTCTCCCCTGCTCTGTCTCCACCTCCCAGGCTTCCCCTTCAAACCAGGGCTGCAAACCACCCTCAAGACAGGAGGTCAAGGCCCCAGTCTGGCTCCTACTCAGAATGGGGCTGCTCTCTGCTTCCAGATTTCCCCACATAGACTCACACCTCAGCCCCCTTTTCCACCTGTGCTGGATGCGGACTGAGGTGTACAAGGAGGGCGCCCAGACACCTCTGTACCAATGTGGCTTCAGTGTGGATAGGGGAACCGGCCGCAAGACAGTGCAGGATGGGAGGGGAGGAAAGGCTGACTTGTGAGTAGAGGGGCTAGAGATAAGTATTTTTGCTTGTTCCTTGTTTGTAAACATACACATATATATTGTGTGTGTTCCTCCTGCTGTGTGTGTGTGTGTGTGTGTGTGTGTGTGTGTGTGTGTGTCTGGTAAGGATAGAACCCAGAGCCTCATACATACTATTGTGCAGTCTACTACTGAGCTGTATGCCCTTTTTTTATGACACTGGGGATTGAACTTTCACACTGAGCTACATCCCAGCCCTTTTTAATTTTTCTTTTTATTTGAGACAAGGTCTCCCTAAATTGCTAAGTTTCCCAGGTTGGGCTAGAACTTTCAATCCTCCCGTCCCAGCCTCCCTGAGTGCTGGGATCACGGGCGTGTACAGGCATGTGCCTCCACTCCTGGCAGCAATATATGTACATCAGTTTCAGGTTCAAAGTGAAATGGAGAAGGTGGCACAGAGAATTTCCATATAACCTTTGCCCTCACATGCCTAGATTCCTCATTGTCAGTGTCTTAGTTACTTTCCTGTTGCTGAGACAAAATACCCGACACCCACAAGTTAAAGGGAGAAAGGTTTATTATGGTTCACAGTGCATAGTGGTTTTAGTCCATAGTCAGCTGGCCCCAATGCAGGGTGCCATGAGGGGTGTGGCAGAGGAAGCTTAGTTATGGCTTGGCAGCAGAAGCAGAGGGTGATCAAGGAAGAGGGAAAGAGACAGACTCTGCCAGGCCACATCCCTAGTAACCCACCTCCTCCGACCAGGCTTCACCTCCTGACATCACATTTAGCAACAAGCTCATCAGTGTACTAACCCACTGATGAATATCACATCTGCATGCTCCAATCATGTCCCAAAAGCCTCACCTATGGCAGTATGAGGCGGTGGCGGCGGCGGGGTAGGGGGGGACACTAGATACAAACCATAACAATCAGCCTCCCTTTGTAGGATAGAATTTTTTTTTTTAACAATTGATGGATCTACATTAACACATCATCTCTCAGAGTCTATCCTTTATATTACCTTTCACTCTTGGTGCTGAACAGTTTTTGTTTTTGTGGGTTTTTTTGGGTGCTGGGGATCGAACTCAGTGCCTTGTGCTTGTGAGGCAGGCATTCTAACCAGTAAGCTAAATCCCCAGTCCTACATTTTTTTTGAGAGAGGGTCCTGCTATGTAGTTCAGGCTGGCCTTGAATTTACAGAGATCCTTCTGCTTCAGCCTCCCAAGTGCTGGAATTACAGGCATGTGCCACCATACCCAGTTTGGGGCTGTACATTCTATGCATTGGAACAAATGCATAATACACAGGTCTCCACCAATATAGTGTCACACAGAGGTCTGTTCATCCTCCCTTTGCCTCCCAGTCCCTGGCAACCACCAATGTTCATACTATCTTCATTGTTTTGCTTTTCCAGACTGTCGGATAGTTGGAATCATATGTAGGCTTAACATGTTGACTTCTTTCACTTTGTAATCTCATTCTTCCATGTCTTTCCAATGCCTGATAGCTTATTTCTTTTCAGTGCTGAATAACATTCCATTGTCTAGATTCACTAGCTAATTTATCCATTCACTTACTAGAAGACATCTTGGTTTTCTTCAATTCTTAGCATTATGTAAAAAACTTCTGCAAACATCCATGTGCAGATTGTTGTGTAGACATGTCAGGCTTATTTGGGGAAATGAACTCCTAGACATAAAGTTTCAGCTTATTTGGTGGAGAAAGATCAATGAGCATAACTGCTAGATTATCTGATAAGAGTTTACTGAGTGTTGAAAGAAACTGCTGCCTGGGGATTTAGCTCAGTGGTTAGACCGCTTGCCTCACAAGCACAAGGCCCTGAGTTCGATCCCCAGCATCAAAAATAATACCAACAACAACAATAAATAAAACAGAATAAACTGCCAAACTGTCTTTCAAAGTCTGTCTTTCAAAGGACCATTTTGCATTCTAGCCATTCTACTAGGTGTGTAGTAATAGCTCACTGTTTTAATTTGCATTTCTCTAGCTTAGCATAGAGGCACTTACCTATAACCTCAGCTACTCGGGTGGCAGAGGCAGGAAGATTGCAAGTTCCAGTTCAACCTGGGCAACTTAGCAAGACCCTGTCTCAAACTAAAGAAATAAACTGGGCATGGTGTACTTGCCTGTGATCGAAGCATTTAGGAGGCTGAAACAGGAGGATTGCCAAGACTTCAAGGCCAGCCTGAACTACATAGAGAGACTTTGTCTCAAAAAACTAAACCAAACTGAAGCAAACAAACAAAAAACAAAACAAAACAAAATGCAAATGGTAATATGTTTTAAATTTCAGGTTCCACTTGCTCATTGCTGATTCACAGGAAAGTGATTGAATTTTGTTCTTGTAATGCACTCAGGCCATCCTTTCTATTGTCCCCTTCTGAAATACTTGGGTTTTTTATTGCTAATCTTTCCACAACTTTACCGGAGCTTTCTTTCTGGCCAAACTCAAACCTTTTTAAATCATTCTGCTGGGCCTTTGCTCTTGAGTCTCAATATAGATCTGGCTAAAAGTACCCAGCAGTAACCATGCCACAGCCTCAACATTAGAATGCCTTGAAATTTCTTCTATCAGATTAGTCAGCTGCATTCAATCTCAGTCTCCTGGACGTGAGCAAAATGCAGACCAATTTTCTGCCAAAGCATAACACATGTAGTCTGGAATCCAACAGCCAATGCGGTCCTTATTCCTAATTGAACCCTCCTGAGCCTGGTCTTTACTGGCTGGATTTTTATCAGCATTCTGATCTTCTGAGCTCTGACCAGAATCTCCCATCTAGTTCAGCTTACAGCATTCCAGAGCTGCTTCTTCAGGCAGCATCTCCAAACCTTTCCAAACTCTTCCCACAAGCCAGTTCCTTAGGCTTTTGAACTGTATGGTCAGGTAGCATCACAGCAACAACCCGTCTTCTCTGGTACCAAAATCTGTCTTAATTACTTTCTCATCATTGAGCCTCAATGTCAGACACCTACAAGTTAAAGGAGGAAAGGTTTATTTTAGCTCACAGTTTCAGCCCATAGTCAGTTGGTTCTGAGGCAGGGCAGCATGGCAGAGAGGCATGGCAGAGGAGAAACAGTCCATAGTGTGGCAGGCAGGAGGCAACAAGCAGTGAGCTTTCCTTTCCCTTTATATTCTATCTAGGTGACAAGCCAATTGGCTGGTGCCACCCACACCCAGGGTGAGTCTCCTGTTTTCAGTAAATCCATTCAGCCACACCCAGAACTATGGTAATTCCAATTAGTAGACTGGTCCAACAGTCTACTGCTTTAACACACTCATAGTCCTAGTATCAAACATCCTAGATCCAGCCACCTCAAAAGCCATAATATTTATTGTCCTTTTAATGTCTTTTTTATTTCCAATATTAATAATTTGTGTCCTCTCTCTTCTTGTCTTAGCTTGCCTGGTATAGACTTATATCAATTTTATTGATCTTTTCAAATAATTTTTTTTATTTTATTGATTTGTTCATGTATTGATTTTCTCTTTTCAATTTCAATGCTTTCCACTCAAATCTCCTTTGATTTAATTTGCTCTTCTTTTTCTGTTTTCTTAAATAAGAAAATTAAATTATTGATTTTAGATCTTTCCCCTTTTCCAATAAATTTATTCAATGCTCTAAATTCCCCTGTAAGCACTGCTTTTACTGCATCCTACAAATTTTGATAAGTTGTGTTTTCATTTTCATATAGTTCAAAATATTTTAAGATTTTTTTTCTCTGATCCATGTGTTATTTAGAAGTGTACTGTTTAATCTCTACCCATTTGTGGATTTTGCAGTTATATTTCTTTTTTTTTTTTTGGTGCTGGGGATCGAACTCAGGACCTTGTGCTTCCAAGGCAAGCACTCTAACCACTGAGCTAAATCCCCAGCTGCAGTTATATTTCTGTTACTGATTTCTTGTTTATTTCCTCATGGTCTAAGAACAAACATTGTATGATTTCTATTTTTTAAAACATATTAAGGGGTGTTTTACAGCCCAGAATGTGATTTATGTCGTAAATGTTCCAGATAAGCTTAAAAAGAATCTGTTTTTCTACTGCTGTTGGGTGAAATGATGTACAGATAGCAGTTATATCTAGTTGATTGATGGTGCTGTTGAGTTCCACTATGTCGCTACTGATTTTCTGTCTGCTGGACATGTCCATTTCTGAGAAAGCAGTGCTGAAGTCCCTATGAAATTAAATTTATCTGTTTCTCCATGTATTTCTTTTTTCATTTTTTCCCTTGCATTTCTACAAGTTTTTGCCTTACATAGTTTGATGCTCTCTTGTTAAATGCATATACGTTAAGGATTGCTCTGTCTTCTTGGACTATTGACCTCTTTGTCATTATGGAATGCCCTTTTCCTTTCTTTTCTTTTATTTTCTTTCTGAGACATGGTCTTGCTATATAGTTCATACTGGCCTTGAACTCACTATGTAGCCCAGGC
>PVJO010015971.1:0-43288 GCA_004026905.1 Hystrix cristata | reverse complement strand
CCATTCTGCTGCTATTCCCTCCTTAGTAGCGTATGATGGATACTATTATATAGTTGCTATGTGTGCACACATTTTCAGCAAGGAACAAGTCATGGATAGCCACCTGACAATGCAGCTTTATTATAGTACCATTTTTGTTTGTAAATGTCTGCAGGATAATAGAAGATGAAATAACAGTTGTGTGCTGAAAGGCATCAGTGTACAGCCTCATTATGTCATGCATTATATTAAAATAGATATGATAAAAATTATAAGACATTATAATAGATTTGAGGTACAGGTATAAAATATATTAGGAGGGAGTATTTATATAGTGCAGTATCTCCTGAGTATTTTCTTAAATGCTGTTTGACTCAGGCCTCATATTAACAACAGAAGGTGAATATTAATTCATTTTTAACTGTTTTATGATAACTATTAGCTTATATCTAACCCTTTGCCATTGTGTATCCATTGTTTACCCTTTTCTTTTGTTGGTATTTTGCCTCACTCAAAATAGAACTTTCCTTTCTTCTTAGCTTCTGTTGTTCTGCCAGCAGTCCCTGGCATTCCTTCTGTCTCAGCCTCTGTCATCATGTGGTCTTCTTTCTGTGTCTCTCTGAGTCTGTGTGTCTCTTCTCTCCTTATAAGGGTATTAGTCTCATTGGATCAAGGGCCCAACCTTCACCAGTATAGTATCATTTTAAACTGCATATGCAATAGCCCCATTTCAAATATGGTCACATTGTGAGCTAATGGATATTAGGATTTAAACTTATATTTTTGAAGCAACCAATTTAACCCATAATAGGTTATAAAAATGACATATGCTCATTTAGAATAATCCAAACTCTACAAATATCTGGAAAAAGACACAAACAAACATAAACACCTGAGACTCTTCCCCAATCTCTGGGGGGAAAAAATCACTGTTAAAATTTATGTATACTTTAAAAATTGCCTTATATGTAAACATATAGATGAACTAAGTATGTATATGTAGATCAATAACAAAAAATGAATGTTGCACACATCTCTCCAAATTGTTTTTTCTACCTATTATATATAATAAACATCTTTCTATTTTAGTACAAGTAAAGGAAATAATGACTGATATTTAGTGAGAGTTCAATTCTCATTAAACTGTTTACCACCAAACACTTCTTTTCACTTTTGCAAGAGCTTTATGATAGAAGTCCAATTATTATTCCCATTTCACAGACCAGTAAGGAAAGAAACAGAGAGGTTAAGTAACTGTGACAACTGTTAAGCCACACAGTTGACAAGTGGCAGAATTGTGATTCTGCCCCATAGTCTCCTGCTGAAGCCTACGATCTTAAGTATTATACCATATTCACCACATGGCATTTTATTTTATGGTTGTTTCTGCACTGAAATAATTAAAATATAACAGACAGAGACAAACTTGTCACTTCGTGATGCCACAGAAGATTGCCATTTATAATCTAATGTGAGTGACACACTCAGATGTTAAGCACATTTGCTGCCAAGTATCCCCAGGGGATACCCCATTCTCTAGCTAGTTTCAAAATAGATGATTCTTGTGGTTTCACTTATTCTTAAAGATTTATTATTTTCATTTAACAAGCAGTGTTATTCAGTTGACTGTATTACTAGGTATTCGAACAAATAAAGTACAAATTCTCTTTGTAAAGTATTGGAGACAGAGAAAGCTACATAAACAATAGATGAAAAATAATGTTCGTGGTGTGCTGGGAGTACACAGAGGGATTAATCAACTTCAGTGAGGTCAGTCAGGGAAATTTCATTTGCGGGACCGAAGTCTCAATAACTGAAACAGATCTTCAGTAATGTGAGCTGGTGTTAGCAAGTTGAAGGAAGCGGGAGAAGGTGGGTTACAGAGTATGATAGGCAACTTCTGAAATCACTCCCAATGATCACAAAGGATCCTTGCATCCTTTTCTGTATGTGCTAGCTCTAATGGCTTGCTTCTGCCCAGTAGAACACAGCAAAGAAGATGAGATGTCACTTTTGTAATTAGGCTACATAAAATTAGGAATTTCATCTTTCTAAAAGGCTCTCTATTGTTTGCATTGATGAAGCAGCTGCCATATTTGTCTGGAAGCTGCCTGTGAGAATGCCCATGCAATAAAGAATGAGAGAAATCTCTGGCCAATAGCCAGTTAGGAATTGAGGCTTCAAGAAATTAAATTCTGCTAACAAGCACTGAAAGTAGATTCCAGCTGATGAGAACCTCGTCCTGACTGACATCTTTATTGTGGTCTGTGAGATGCTGTGAATCAGAGGGCCAAGAGAGGCCATACTTGGATTCCCAATTTATAGGAATTATGAGATAATACATGTGCATTGTTTTAAGCCATAAGGATTGTGGTAATTTGTTATATAACAATAGATAGCTAGCACGGTATATTTTATACACAGAACTATATGAAATATATGCATGCACATGAGTATGAAACCTCTTGCTATCCCTTAGTAATACAATACAGGTAAAACAGCACAAAAGAGATAAAGCTAAGGATTGAGCCTAGAAACATAGTTCTAGATATGACCATGAAGGGTACTCATGTTGTGAGAATATGTTTGGACTTTAGGCATTATTGTATTGCAAATGGCCAGTAATAACTTCTTCATGTCTGTGTTTCAGAAAATGTACCTAGGAAACTGGATCAAAGATAGGAAAGAATGCAGGCAGGGAGTTCTTTGACATGGTGATAGTGGACAGATGATAGGGACACAAACTGAGGCAGTGGAAAAAGAAAATCCAGAGTATATTTGAGCTGTATTTAAGAGGTTGACTCATCAAGTTTTAATGGATGAGATGGTAAGGAAGGAAGATTCTTAGGAAGTGTGCTACATAACTGCATGAATCTCAGAATCATACATTAGGACAAGCCAGTTTACACTGAAGATAATGAGATCATTTATCCAGGTTAAATCTGAGTTATTAGTGAGAGATGTACTATGGTTTATTGATGTTTGGGTCTGAAGGTAAAGACAAAGATCTTGCCTGGAGAATATATGGGGCGCAATAAACACATATGAAAGCAAGGAATTTTCCAGGACAACAAGTAAAATGAAAAGAATACTCAAGACAATTTGTAGGGTAAACAACATTTAACAGAGGAACAGAATTCAAAAACAGCCAGAGACAGTAGGAATAGAGAAAAAGTTGGAGACCCAAAGGAGTGGGAAAGAGTCATAACATTTCAAGAGGAAGTGGTCAGTAGTGCTAAACAATTTTGAGAATCCATAAGTGCCTGCTTACTTCAGTGAATTCAGGGAGAGTTTCACTGCCTTCTGACATATTTCTTTAAAGTCACACAAATATTCCAGAATTGTCAGAAATTCTCATGTCCTAGAATTGTGATAAGAGATCATTCTAAATGATTCTCTGCTACCACCCCAGGTCACAGATACTACTATTAAACATTGGTTCTGGTATCCTCATTGGGCCTAGAATAAATAATATCATTCCATGCTGGGAAATGGCCTTATTCTTCAGATAGCTTGACAAGTTTTTAATCAGCATTGCACCACTCAGTGCTGGAAATAATAATTTGATTTACATGTAGTCTATAAGTGACATTAGATAACAAATAGTTCTCAGTGGGAGAGAAATATGGTAGGTCTTTCAATAGCTAGATATTATAGCCTGTCACACAAAAGCAGTCCTTTGTTGGAATAATATTACAGAAGTTGATTTTAGTAAATCACATCCCAAATCGGTTACTTGAATAGAAAGACAAGTCATTGTGATAGATCTAGGTCCTTACATGTTGGGTAGGTGCATATATACATCAGTTTCCCATGTCTCTGTAGGATTAAATTAGGATACGCCAAATATTTTCAGATAACATGAACTAAAGTACATATTTATTAGGAGTGATGACAAACAATGAAGCAAGTGCCTCTGAGAAATGCCTGCTTAAGTGAGGTATTAACGGTGTTTAAATGATTGTTTTTGATTGATAATTAAAATAAATTTTATGAGCCCCATAGCTTTACTTACCATTTATTTTTAATTGACCAGAATGTTTCAGGCAGCTTAAGTCAATTTACCCAGAATTACTTGATTTTCAGTTAACTGACCAACCTACTCAACTATGTCATGAAGAATATATTTTAATTTAGAGAAAGTAGTTCTCTCTTCACAGAGTCTCATTTTATGAGCCCCAACCTTACAGTCACTCGATCTTTGATGCTAAGGGAGGATATACTGAAATCACTGAAAGTTTGCATTTGTGTGCCTTAATTCATCGGTTCGAGATATTCCACTACAGCTAACTCTTTGGTTTTCAGTTGTTAGAAATAGGTTAAAAAAAAAAAATTAATGAGTCACCTTTATGGTGGTTAATTGTATTGACTCTCCTCAGCATTTTTTTAAATCAACTGGAGGAAAATTGTAACTAATGTAAAATACATGGAGATGTAAAATAAACCGTAAGGTATGAAATGACCATAAGGCCAAGGAAGTCATGGAAATATTATTTAAGATTCAAATAAAATTGAATGCCCATCTTTCATTCAACTATCCCCAAGTGAATGAGCCCCACTGAACAGAATCTTATTTATAAAAAGTAGATTTAATGACTTTTTTCAGTTAAAATTATAATCCTTAGAAAATATTAATATTGTGAAATTTTCATATCTAATCCTAGTAATTTTTATAATAAAAATGAAAAAAAAATATTCTAGATCTATGGGAGCAGTTTACATACACATATGTTGAGTTCCATAGTTTAACTTCCTTGGGCAAAAAATAAAATTGCCTGTTAGAAACACAAGCATTATTTTTATGCTATTTTAAAATAAATATTCAACCTTATATTATGGTAGATTTTCTTTTAGAGGTTGAATATTTTTTCATATTCTGGAACAAATTTATTTATATAGTTTTTTCCAATCTGTTCCTCCAAAGGATTAGAAATTCAATAATGACAAGCACTCATTTATTTTGGTGAGTGCATAATTCTTGATTGAGTGCAGAAATGCCTAGGAAATTAGTAAAGCACACTTCTGGGTGTGTCTTTGAGGGTGTTCACAGAGATGATTGGCATGTCAGACAGCAAGCTGAAGGGAGAGACCACATTCAGGGAGAGACACCCTGAATGTGGTGGCACCATCTAATAGATGGGAGTCTAGAAGGAACAAAGCAGATTGAAGAAACTTGCTAATACTGTATGATCTCATAGTCTCTCCATCCTGACCAGTATGAAATAAGGAGCTCTACTTCGTTATATACTCACCACAATGATGATTATGCCTCAGCAAAAGTAATGGAGCTAAGTGATCTGGAACTGAACCCTCTGAAACCGTGAGCCAAAACAAACCTTTCCTCTTCTCAGCTGAATGTCAGGGATTTTGTCCCAGTTGACAGAAAGCTGCCTAATTGAATCATTTATTTAATGACTGTATCCACTGAAGACTGAACATTTTAGAAAGGGTTGTGCCTAATGTATACCTCTATCAACAGTTTCTGACAACATAGTAGGTTTTTAGTTCATATTTCCTGAAATAAGTAGAATCTAGTTTTGGATTCTTACTTGCCCAAATACAATGCACATGTTCATGTTCTATTTCTTTATATATATGAGCACTACTGATTAGAATCTTACTAAATTTGAAAAGTCAATTTGATGATTTTTAGAATAAAGTAGTGGCTTGATTTTGTATACAGCAATATGCAGAAACGGAAGTTGAACAGATCAATTACTTTACATCTCCATGTACAGCTTTAACAAGTACTGGATTTCAGCTAATTTAAAGTCACTGTTTGAGAACCAAATCAACATACATCTATGATGTTTGGTGACTTTCTCTGGACCAGCTTTTCTCATCCTTTATTCTACTGACAAGAAATGAAAAACAGACACATAAGCGTTAGTTCCATGGCTGCAAGTATATTAGCTAGACTGACTGTAGCTCCAATTCTGTCACTCTTCCTCATGAAAAACCAGAAACATCAGACTGCAAATGTCTTATGGTGATGTAATTAAAGGAGTTCATTGAAAAAGATTCTGATTTGTTAAAAATAAATCAAATTATTCTTCAAAATGAACTTCAATAATTTGTAGTAAATTGTAACTGTCACATGTCATTACAGATCTCAATACCTAAGGAGAGAAAAAAAAGTGACCCAATAAAATGTGGTGCATTTCTTTAAAAATGTTAAAATGCACCTACTATGAGCCTCAAAAACTTTGTCTGACAAGTATTTGCAAAGATTAAAAAGTGATAAGGAGAACATTTTTCTCAAAGTTACACCATAGCAGCAATCCATATTTTAATTTAATATATAAACATTAAATATCTTTTGAGATGCAATTACTACTGATTCACAATTACTTGTTTTCTAAATTTTGGTCCTTGCTATGCAAAGTGAAATGTACCTATGGATACAAAGCCATAGACTTGCTTTCTCAAAAAGTTAAAGTGGAAAAGGAAGAAGATGAAAACATGAAGCACGTTACCTCTAACAAGTTGACCATCTGCTTTGTGTTACCCAGATATTCTTAAAATAGAAGTATGAAAAGAGTTAAATGATGATTTTGAAGGGAAAAGGATATATGAAGGATGTTTTTAAATGATGGATAAAGACTTGAGGTGCCAACCGGAAAAGATGGAGTCATTGCTTCCTCTGGAAAGAGGAAGTGCTCAGGAAGGGTGCAATTACTGAAAAGCTAAACAACGCCACCAGCATAGAGCAGAAAATAGAAAGCTTGAAATTCCTGAGTCAAGAATTAAGTGTGCATGCTATAGTATATAGGGAAATAAGGATCAGGAAAGAAGCCTAGTGTTTTTGGAGACAGGAAGATTCCACACACTTCCATAAGGATTATTAGAGAGTTCAGATGGAGCACTTGCTATGCACAATGACCGTTCAAGAGACATGGACATTGTAGGGTCTTGGCCACCATATGCAATTTCCAAACTTAATATTACTACATGGTGTTTTCTCTTTGCTACAAGAGCTTCTAAGCATTTCATTGCATGCCTTTAATAAATAAACTCTGCCTGTTCGAGAGCTGCATAAAATTTCAAGCCAAGTGACCCCTTTCAAGTGAAATTTTGTTATTGTTTTGGTTATAGTGGTATCTTGTCTGCTTTGTTTATTTTCTTTTATCATGGACAGTCCCTGCACAAAAGATTGTAAACAATATGAATGATTTGGAGGCTTTAGTTAAGAGCATTTTAATATTTTAAAGTATTGAAACTTTAATGTAAAAATTACTTATTTAAATAATACTTCACTTCAAATAGAGTTTATGTAATTTATGTGAAAAGAATACATATACCATTCATTACTCAAATGGTTCAAGAATATTTAGAGTAAAATGGTTTCTTTTGACTATACAATGTAGCTAATTGATTCAATTCCATACTGCGTGTTCAAAATGATTATAGAAATTAAAGTCTATACATTTCATTGGCAGCTTAAACTATACTTTGACATGTCTCAGAATTCAATATAAAGTTCAGAATAAGTGTAACAATATTCCCTGAGGGATTCCACAGAATAAGGCCCAAATCCTCTTCCATTGCTTAGAAGGCCATACTTAGTCTGGTATAGCTCCAGACTGCTTAAAATTCTCTTTCTATTCTTTATCTAGATGATGAAATCATTGTTATGTTTCAAGTTTTAACTGAAATACATACATGTATCTGAGCTTTTCCTAGGACATTCTAGAGGAAAACAGGCAGTGTGACCTCGGGGCCAAGAGCATGGGCTTTAGAGTCACAGTTCCAGAGTTCAGATCCCAGCTCTTACTGTCTACCAGATCTGTGGTTTTGGGTACGATGCATTGTCTTTTAGAATTTTAATATAATGGAGATAATACTCATTTCCAGTTATTCCTATCAGCTCACTTAAAGCACTTAAAAGAAAATGTGACCCATAGTAATATGACTTAGTACTAAATGTTGTATTTACTTTCCAAGGAAAAATTAATGGCATCATCAACTGTATCCTAGTATACTAATTGCATATCTCTATTGTTGCATACTTTATTAGGTTATAGTTTGATATATTTACATCCGGCCTTTGTAGTGGTCAGTTTTCTTATGACTGAGACAAAATAGCCAACACCACAATTTAAAGGGGAAGAGGTTTATTTTGACTTATGGCTTTTGGTGGATTCAGTCCATGGGCAGCTGGCTCTATGGCAGAAACATCATGGTAGAAGAGCATGACAGAGGAAAGCTGCTCAAGTCATGGCAGCCAGGTGGGGGGGGAGGGAGAGAGAGAGAGAGAGAGAGAGAGAGAGAGAGAGAGAGAGAGAGAGTGAGAGAGCGAGCGAGAGAGAGAGAGAGAGAGTGAGCGAGCAAGCCACAACCAAGAATAAACCCTTCCAGGTCTCTCTCCAGTGATTGGCCTCTTCTGACCAGGTTATACTTCAGCACATCCAGCTACAAATTTGTCAGTGGATAAATCAACCAAAGAGTACAGTGCCTGCATGATTCATTCACCTTCCAAACACATGAGACTTTTAGGAGACCTTTAAGGTCTAAACCATAACAACCTTCTTGCTAGATTTAAGTCCTCTGTGTATTTCCAGGTTTTTGGTATCTGGGATATATTTGATGATCAACTCTGTTTAATCAATATCTGTTCATTACGATAGTTTCTATGGATGACATTTTTTATGAAAAAGAAGAAATAATATTTTAATACAGGTTGGAGGTATGCTTCTATTCAACACATATTCTAGAATATGCTTAGTGTTGTGAGCAGTGAAACTAATGACGTCTAATGCTACATGTTCTCTTACAGTTGTTGTTTCTGGCTTTAGAAGTTTCCTGAGACTGCATGATAGCAATGAAATCAAGATGGTAGCTGAGACAAGGATCCATCAGTCATTAGTAATCATATCTTTATATGTTAAACTGTAAAATCTGATTAAAATATTCTTGGAAACCCTTAGATTTGGGGAAGAAATAAGTTATGTAGCACTGAAGTTTGAAATGGACTAATTTATTTTGTAAACTCTCATATTTGCCAGTGGCATCAAATGTAGACATGGATGCTTATTGAGCTCTGTCAACAAATATGGTGAATGTTTAAATTTTAAAATAACATTGCAGTAAAAGACACATCGCTACTAACTCCCCTCAAAACGCTCACGCTTGTTTCACACACTGCTGTCCCATAATTCTTGCCACTTTCTGAAGCAGTTCTGGAAGTCTTCTTTTGTGCAGGCCTTTAGTTGTGCTGCTTTGGTTGCCTTCATGTACTAAATCAATTCAAAACGTTGACCTTTCATTGTCATTTTGACTTTAGGGAAGAACCAGAAGTGCCATGTGGGAGATCCCACACGAAAGGTGGGTAAGGACACACTAATACTTTTATGAGCCTGCCTTTCTTTGGATGGCACTTGACAGCAGCATTCATTATATTTTTGTCATACCTCATAAAGACATACAGCAAAGAGGACTTCCAGAACTGCTTCAGAAAGTGGCAAGAATGATGGGATAAGTGTGTTCTAAGACAAGACAGGGGTGTATTTTGAGGGGGCTTATTGGCAATGGCAGTGTACCTTTTAAAATTTAAACATTCACCATACAGTTTGATGACACCTTGTACAACAGGGTAACTAAACACACTTATTCTTTCTTTTTCTGTTTTTCCTTTGTTTGTTTTAATTTTGAGACAGTTTCTTCTAAGTCCCTACATTGCCTACATTAGGCTTGCCCTTATAATCTTCCTACTTCAACCTCCCAGGGTCCTGGGATTATAGGCATACACCACCAAATCTGGTGCATTTATTATTCATATATCTTTTGGGTAATACAAAATAGCTTGTGAGCTAATTTAATTTACTATATTTTTTAAAGCTACTATTTTTACTTTTTAAAATTACGAGAGATGAGAAACATAAGATATAAATAAACGGGTTAAATGAAGGAGAGATGGTAGAAAACAAGAAGGTAGACTTTTTCCAGATGTAGAAAATAAGGGGAGGAAAGAGGTAAAGGACAGTGGGGTAAAGGGATCCAAAACAATAAAAATATGTTATATGCACGTATCAGCTCCCCAAAACAAACATCATCATTATATACTGCAAACATACAATAATTTTAAAGAGAAATTATTTGGAAAATCATAGCGATTCCGTAACTTCTATCTATCTAGTTTCAATTCTCAAAAGATAACCTAAATCCTATGGGGACAGACAGCTCACCAAATATCTTTTGCATGGGATTTCAAAATGACTTGATTGTTACTTTGTAGATTCTTCTTAATAAGCTAGCACACTGCATAAAGAAAATAACTGACAGAAAGATCAGTATGTAAGATAAAACCCTCTAGACAAATAAGTGAATATGCATTATATACACTTTTATGGATAGGCCAAAAGAAAGTGGTACTTTTATTGGCAACATATTTGGAATTTACTGTTAATTGGTATGAAACATTGCTGTATGAAATGTTTGTATTCACCATACAGTATATTTAGTAATATATTTATAACATCTGCTCTGGGTTTAATTAGGCTGTCTCTACTTCAAAAATCCACAATGGAATAAAAACAGAGTTCATGGCCATCCATGTGGCTCACTGGCTAGAGTATCAAGCTATTTGAGTACTTTCATCCCCCTTCATTGGAACAGAAAAATAATTAAGGCCCATATTATGCACTTACTTACCCAGTGGCTTCCATTCTTATTTATTTCAATTTAATATAGCCTTTGTTCATAGAGTTAAATCTTATGACTATTTCAACAATTAATTGAGGACATATTATGTTTAATGCACTGTGATGGTGCTTGACTATACCAGTGAAATAATATCTAAATGTCTTAGCATTTTTTTTTTTTAGAAACAGAGAGTTTCATGAATAAAGGAGAAGATTTGTCTTGCTATCTCTGTTACTAAATGCTGTTACTACATCATTCACTATATTAACAAATATCATATGAAACTCTGAAGAACCTAGAAAACTTCTTTGGCAATACTTTTGCTTCTTTTCTTTAAAACCTTTGGATTCTTTTACAGAAATTTGCTCCCTG
This sequence comes from Hystrix cristata, assembly GCA_004026905.1. NCBI lineage: Eukaryota > Metazoa > Chordata > Mammalia > Rodentia > Hystricidae > Hystrix > Hystrix cristata. Next base: position 32,296 of record PVJO010015971.1, on the reverse strand, counting down.
CACATACAGAGAGGAAATTTACTTTTATTGCAAGGAAATGATGATTCACCACAGAAAATTATTCATTAAATTATACTTATTATCAAACGTACACGTTTTTTACTCATAATAAAATTATTTCTTTAAATGATATGTCTTGCTAATGAATTAATATTTTTAGTGTTTTCTTCATATTGAGCAAAAGTTCCTTAAAATTTGTTACAATTTCTAAGAAAATTACTGGGATTTGAAAAATGGAAGCATTTTAACAGTATGCTCTGTGGAAATTTATATACTACTAGTTAGTTCTTCAAATTCCAAAATATGTTATGATTATTTTTTTTATCTAGGGAACTCATATTACAAAATGATAAAAAAATTAAGACATAAATTTATAAAATTGTCTTTTGACAATTGTGCCAATATGATGTAAAACTAGAAATTTTGATATTCAAAAATAATGTTTATTTTAATGCTGATAGTATGTTAACATGAAGAAAACATGAAGAACATGGCAGTTTTGCTTCACGAGAACTCAAATAACCTGATGGTGACTGAAACTCACACTGGCACGGCAGAAAGCAGAGACCTTCACCCTAAGCGCATATTTTAAATGAGGTATATGCTCTGCATTGGCAGTCAACAATGACATATATAGGGCTGTAGTAATGCTAGCGAAGGCTAAAGTTATTTAAAAATTAGAGAATGAAGAGAAGGGTCATTTTTCTCCTCGAAACTCATTCTCAAAATGGCACTGTTGTTTACCTATAATTGATTTCCCTCAGATGTCACATACCAAATTTGCTGTATGACAGAGATCTTCACAAAATATGATTATTCTGAGGGAAGTGGACTTGGGAGATACATTAGTCAGCTTTTTATCACTGTGACAAAATATCTGAGAATAACAATTTAAAGGAAGAAGGGTTTATTTTGGCTTATGGGTTTAGAGTTATCAGTCCATGGTCAGCTAACTTTACTGTTTTTGGTCTGAGATAATGAAGAACAACATGGCAGGATGGTGTGTAGGAGCAAAACTGCTCACCTCATGGCAGTGGGGCAGCAGAAAGACAGAAAGAGCCTGAGAAGAATGGGGCTATGGAAAAGAGATAGTCTAGGCTTGGCTATTAGGCCCCTAATATAGCCCATTCAGCTAAGAAATTCTATAACCATGAGGTTAGTCCTCTCATGATTCACTAACTTTCTTAAAGCCTATCAATCGTCTTTGGACGATATTTTAGATCTAAACCAGAACAAAGGAATTCATTTATTCTTAGCACTTAGCATTTATGTTGTTTAGCACCTCATTTATCACAAGGAGTTTTGTTCAGCCAAGAATACACCACCAAATTCTTACCCTATGCTGGCTGGTAAGGTCTTCAAAAGGAAATGAATTCTAGGCCATTATCTAGTCTCCTTCATATGAATACTGTAGTCATAATGCTCTCATCTTTAAGTCTACATAAGAACCAGAATGACATCTCATAGTAATGCTGATGTGATGATTTCTGGCTTCCTTTTCCTACTAGAGATTTTCCAAACACCTGATTTGTATTTTAACAGACATCTTGATCTCTGGTGAATAATTCCAGAGTGGGGTTTTCAGCTCATGGTAGCTGTCTATCTTTTTTGTTTTCCATCTTTTTCCCCAAATAAACTGTTTTTTGCTATGGTAAAAATAATAATAATAATAATTCCAAAGTACGTATTACTTTATTCTGTCACACCTGTTTGCAACTTAACAACAATAGTTGTGCTCATTTTCAGTTTATTTTTACCATACACTATTTTATTCAAGGAATACTGTCTGATTTCAAAATTTAGGACAAACGAGTGATTCTTAATCACTGTGAGTATGCTGAAGTAGAGCAGCTTTTATTTATTATATAATTAAAAATGCTTACATGATTGAGCTTTGCTGAGCTAAAGAAATCTTCATGGGCCAATTCAATCACTCTGACCAGAAATGGTGAAAAATGAAACAACAAATCACATATGTACTTTTTTTCTGGCTTATTTCAACATGATTTAATAATGATAAGAGGAATATATAAATATTAATCAAGGAGTGTTTTTGATTCTTTAGCTAAAACAAAGAATATAATTAAGCTGTTCACTTTCAACATGGACTAGAATGTAAAAATTATTGTAAATAATGACAAAAGCTTAGCAATATACAGAGGGAATAATGGCAGAGATTGGTATGCTAAGATGCTATTTTTGCGTCCACTCCGAGCTGACCTTCAGTCTTTTTTTTTCCAGAATAAGCACAAGTTATTTAAAAGATTTTCAGACTATTTTGCATCAGACTTAACGACACTGTCACAAGGGGAAAAAGAAACAATAGCAATCAAACAAAACATCACACTGAGTTTGCACTAGAAAACATACAAGGAATACTATTGCTTCCTCAAGCTAATACTCATACATTTTTTTCTAATTAGTGGAAGGTTATGTTCTGGTTCAGCTTATTGCAAACAAACTCAATTGTTGGAAAAATCAATAATGCTGAACTGCAAAAAAAAAAAAGTATTGAGGCAGCAGTGGGGCTGTTTGATGAAAGAATGAAAGAATGTATAGAGCGTCTGTGCTTGCAATGTTGTTCATTCATTCATGCATTTGCAGTAATGAGAAAAGGCTCAGTTACCTTCCAGAAAAAGAATTTAAGCACCAGCTCTATCCTCTTTGGTGTACTATTTGTATGTATGTGCTTGTTAGTAATCTGTTTTAATGGAAAATTAACATTTACCTAATATGATAACATAAAAGCCAGCCAGATTTTGTAAACAATGTTAAAAAGAAAAATACTGATTATCTCAATTGCTTTTCCTAATATAAATTGCATTACAAGACAGCAGCATTGAGTTCACCCAATAGTCTAACAATATTGATTAAGAAGCTTTTAGTTGTAAAGTTCTCAGTAGACTTAATAATTGCAGTACTCATCTGTGACTTCACATACATTACAAAGCATGTACACACATATATGTGATTTTAAATTAACATTCATGCATTTATGTTCATATAAGTGTATTTGAATATAATATATGCAAATAATGTAAGAGCACAGTATCATATCATGTTATATTATTACAAATAGTTACATTACATACGCATTATTTATACATAACATATATAAATACATCTATAAAATATATTATAATATAGTATTGTCCTACACTTTCAGGTGAGGAAAAGAATTAAGAGAGATCTGCTTAAGGTCACACACCTAGGAAAGAACAGACCTGGAACTGGAATCTAAATCTGAGATGCTCCAAGTCATCGGCTCTTTCTCCACGCCACAACTTCTTTTCTCATCAAATCCAGGGGAAAAGAGGAAATATGCAGATTAATTTCATATTTTATTAACCCAGACTGAATAGTCCTAAGTGAAGTGTGATGACTGAATGTTTATTATTATTAAATGCTAAAGTCTAAAAATGTTGATTTTTATTAAGATGACTTCTGATTGCAATGCTGAATAAAGTTGTGTTTTATTGGTTCAAAGCATTATCTTGGGTATTGCTTTATAGTTTGTTGTATAGAAAATTGTTGTATCAAGTCTAACCATTCATAAGAAATGTATTTTTATATTTAAGGGTTTTTTGAGTACTCAGTCTTTTTTTTAATCTACCTTTCAGAATATAGGAGTCAGTAGATTGGATTTATGAGTACAAGTTATAGTCATAGCTCAGTTTTCCTTCAGCCTCCAAGTAAAATCTAACTGGCCTTAGCTTCATTTGTACAGTAGCTTGTCCCCTAATTCTGCTAATATGATTCCTGTTAGTCTAAATGTAAGTACTCAAAAATAAATTTACTATTTACCTATATTCCTATTTCATTTTTGCTAATCATGAAAAATTCATGTTCTAGAGTTTTTATTATAATCTGGTTAAGAAATATCAAGCAGAATAATTAAACATACCATTTCATCTTCTTAGCATATATATGCTTTTCCTCTTCCTCAAAAAATGGTTACACAGCTTTTGTACAGAGTAATTTTCCTCCCAGTTTCCTAATAATGCACAAGCACTAGGACATGAACACATTACGTTGTTTCATTGATTAGTCACCCTAAGAAAAATAAAATGATCCCGGAAAGAAAACGTTCAGTTCTGTGAGATGGCTGAAATACAACAATATTAGGCTAATTAAGTAGTTGTATGAAGTCAGCAAAAGACATGGAGCTTTCTCCTTGGGTCTGATTGAAAACTGTCCAAATGACATGCAGCGGGAGTTGCTTCTAACTTAGTTAAGAATCTCTCACTTGCAAGGTCCACAGGCCAGACCCGAGATCCCCGCTTTAGTTTTATAACAGTTAGAGGGGAGAAGCTACGGATATAAACCTAAAAATGAGGTGAATAAGGGTAGCATGTGCCCTTGTAGAACATCTACTGGATTGCCAATGCTAGTTGGGTTTGTCCTTCATTTTCAAATTAAAATTTTTAAGATGACTGTTCACATGAACATAGCTAAAAAGATCCTTCATGGCAATTAAAAGATGATACAATTGCAAAATAACACATTACTAAGGCTAATTCCTAGTATTTTCTATTTCTTTAAACTATTTATATATTTATTTCACCAAGAGAGTCATGGAACTCCTTGGGATCTAGGGTTATTCATCAGTGACGACAAAAAACTAGGTGATATCAATGGACAAGTCATAAGTAAAGAAGCATATGGAAATGAAAATAATATGTTCTTGAGGAATTTGCTTCACCTCCCACACTGGGGGGCAATGCGGATGTCACAGTAGTGGTTTTGAACCTGAAGGAAATAACTTTTGCATGGTTACCCAAGTTTAACTTTAGAATAAATGCATGCATTTGTGTGGGTGAAGTTATATGCAAATTTGTAGTCACAGCAGAAAGTAATATGCTAGCAAAAGAAATAGAATAGTATAGAATATAGGCACCAGAAAAAAAGAGAAAGAAAAGACTTAAGGATGACAAAAGTACAAGCCTAAGTAACTAGGAGAATAATGAATTGGAGATTAAAATAAGGTCATTCTGAAAGGACTTCAACTTTGGGGGAAAGACAATGAGTTTTGTTTTATACAAGTTGAACTGGAAAGGTTAGTGACATAAGCAGTTAGACATTTCTATTAGGATGCAAGGGGTGGAGCAGTAAATTTCTGGCCAGTTGTGTGGTCATAGAATCTGACCTAAAAGCAACTTTTATACAAATGAAAGGTTATATTCTGAGGTTCTGTCAAATCTCAAAGAGAAAGTATTTATTATATCACCTTGGACTATTAATTTGTACAGAGAAATAAGGCAGGAAGCGTGATCTGACCCACAGTGCTTAAAACTGACTAAAAATATTTTGCTAGAGAATTAATATTTAAAAATTATTATAATACAAAAAGGCTCTAAATTTGTAACATGTTATTTTTAATCAGTGGATGTGAGAATGGTTGGTACTTTATGTAGACATGATCAAGGAGCTATGAGGGGTTGATCTAAAAGCAAATACTTGTGTTATTTTAACAATTAAATATTCATATAAATATAATCCGTATTTTATTACAACTTGTGAGTGGTCACAGTAAAAGAAGCATGATATGTTATACAAATATTTCCATGTAATTGCTGGATGAAAAATCCAGAAATTTAAATGCTCGTATCCACAGAATCAATTGCAAAGACTGTCATACCCAACAGATGCTATATATATTTAATCAAAAAATATGGAAGAAATAATATATGTGGAAAATTTTTATTTTCAAATATCATGATTATCAAAAATTCTGAATATTTTCAGTTATAGGTGACAATAAAATTGAGATAAATTTCAGCATCCTGAATATATGATCTATTACTGTTATTTGGCTAAGATGAACCAGAATAAAATTACCTACCTAGTAATCTACTTAGAAGGGACAATACAATATAGAAGATGTAAATAGGAATATGGAACTAGACATTGGATTGAGCCAGGCACTTTACTATGTGCCTATCAGCATACCAATTAACCTTTCAGAAATGTCCTTCTCTGGTCTATGAAATAGGGAAATATCATCTAATTAGATTTCTCATATGTGAGTAAGAAACGAGATAATTGGAAAACCACATCAATGGTTAGTTTGGTGTTTAGCATTCCTTTTAGATCATCTATCTTTTTCTGTTTTGCAACTCAAAACATCCCTAAAGCAAGTACAGTGGTACCTCGATTCACAAACTTAATTCCTTCCATGATTCTAGGGAAGATGGCTGCAGTCTTGTTCATCACCTGATGCAGAGTTCATAAAAGGAAGCAAAATTTTGCCAAACAATTCTGTTTGCAAAGAGAAGCGTTCGTGAAACAAGGTGTTACTGTACTTATATGGTACCTCTGATAGTGTATACACCTAAGGAAAATTTTGCCAGGGCTCCCTACTTGGCGTGAAGAATTTATCTTCCTGCCCTGACATGTACAATGAAACGATTCTCCAAGTGAGTCCTGTTCAAATTCCCATGAGCCTTTGCATTGGGAGAGAGAACTAAAGGGAAGTACTCACAGCACTGAAATGACACAGACCTACAAGAATGGCTGGTAGGGCAATGCCTAGGGTGGAATCTTTTAGAATGATCGCAGGCTTTACTGGTGGCTTTAATCAGGTATTAGGGGACTTTGCTGTGCTCCACTGAGCTCTGCAGAACCTGCTGCAGAATCTGCTGCAAGGTGGTTAGGTTACTAGTCTTGGGTCAGTGAATCTATTTAATGTAGATAAAAATCTTGTCTGGAAGGTGAGCTTGGGGTGAGAGGAAGGAAAATGTTTTTTCTTCTCTGTGATCTGGAATTAATTCCCAAAGTAGCCTGGAAGAAAGAGAAACTTTAAACAAACGATGAGGGCATCAGAGGGCTTGCCTGGAAATAGGATGAAAATGAACAGAAAATGGATAATATTCACTTTGAAATTTAAATATCTTAGTTTCTGTGATCTTAAAGATAACATTCTAGAGGATATTTCTGTATTATGTTAGAAGAGAAGTTATGAAAATCTCCTAAGCCATGAAATAGCCTTCACAGGAGGAAGCATTTTGTAGCTGAAATTCTCCAACCATTTGTCATATAATGTATATTGCTATTTTTTTAAAAAATCGACAAAAGTATAACTGAATGTAAGATCACTCTGTCCAGAAAAGAGGTTCTCTGCTAGATGAACTGACTATTCTAGCTGCAGGTAAGTCGCTAATTAAATTAACTTCTTATAAAAATTGAATATTTGATATTTTAATGTCTAAACAAATGTTTCTGATATGTGTCATGCTTCTGAATCATAGGAAAAACATTTTGTCATAACCTTTTCAAAAGTTCATTTTCTAAGCATTTGAAAACAAGGCATATATTTAAAATTTTTCACTGAAACTTGTATCACTCTTCCTTATCAAGTAAGTCAATGGACCCTCTTACAGAAGTACTATACAAAGGTCAATGTGATGAGATAGAGTCCTGTCAATGTCCTATTTGGAGAGGGTCATAATTTAGTGTAGTATGTCCTGTGACCTACACCAGGGCTCCCCCATACATCCCTTTTCTGACGTTTTTCCATACCAGATCTTTCCTTCAGAATCTGCTGACTTTATCTGGAAGTTCTGTCCTCTACAGCAAAAGTCTACAAAGTAGAAGATGCACTATTATCCGTAAAATGAATGTAAGTACATATCCTTAGAATCTGTGTGTACCCCTCAAAATAGGGAGATAGATCTTTTACAAAAGGGAAGGAAACCAAGGAGATGGAGGGAGGGAGGGAATGGGAAAGGGATAAAAAAGAATTCAGGTGTGTTATATACATGCACCAACTACCCCCAAGGAATGTACTATAAACATGTACCAATAAAAACATGTACTATAATGTAATATGTACTATAAACATGTACCAATAAAATAAAATATTTATCCAAAATAATGTATTGGTATGGACTATTATACCAACATGTTATAAACACCATAAAATATATACCAAATGGAAATTTAAACAGCTAAAGATAAAATAAATAGTAATGTAAAGTGATTTTTTATTCTTTTCATTTAAAATGCAAAAATAATTTGTGCCAAAATTGAATGCATCAGACCCAATCAGATTAAGGAGTTTTCCTAACTGAAGAGATTATACTTGAGCTCGGAGAAATGCATTTCTTTTATATTTGTTCAGTGTTTATCTGTTCTCACTTTCTGAATGCTATCTTTGTACATAGTTTCTTACAGCAATCTTTAAGACATCTCCCTATTTTTAAATTACTGGTCCAGTTTTTTGTGAGGATTAATTTAGTTAAAACTAGGTAATAAAATCAGTCTACTTAGTGGTTTCGTGATTATTGCAATTAATCACACTAAGCTGACAGCATATTGATTGAAGTTACCTCAGTCACACCCTCTGTGGGCTTGGAGTCTTCTCAAAAAAATTCTTGAACTCATGCGTGGTATGGTTGAAGTACAAAGCAAATGAGCATAATAGGGTCAAACTGTAAATACTGGTAAAGTTTAAAGTCCTATTTAAAATAGACATAGAGTTATGAAAGGCTTACAATTTCCCACATCCCAGTGAGTATAATGATTTTGAGGTAGGATAGAAGAAATAAAAGATAGATAAAAGGAGACAAGGAAATTGTAACTAATAATTGTACTTTTAAGAAGACTGCAACTTCCAGGACCCAGCCAAAGTTACCCAAGGCGGCCCACATCAGCATTCCTTTGGTTAAATTCAGGCTCCTTCCCTACCAGACCACTCACACCCCAAATTCTTCAGGAATAGCGACAGGCCATAAGTAGCCTTAATTGAGAAAGTAAAGAACATAAACCAGATCCTAAAATGAAGGAGGAAAAAAAAAAAAAAACCTGCCCATACCCATAAATGTTCTAGCATCCTTCTGTGGGGTGAGCTAACTTTACCCGGGCTTTCCATCCCTATGAGAGAAGTATAAATTTTCTCAATTACAAACTTAATGTGTCTCGTTTCTGATCACCTGGACTTTAGCCATGAGTGCGTCCTAAATCTCCCTCTAATAAATCTGTCCCGTGCCACTTACTGAGGCGAAAATTCTTTTTCTACAATGGAAGTTAGGGAACCTTCTACAAAAGGGTGGCTTAAGTAGGTTCCTTATTTCAACTTCAGGAACCACTCAGAACCAGCCTGGTGACACTTTCACAGCATGGCTGCTACATATGTGACAGTTCAATCTTTCAGCCAGAATTTATAGCACTACACTGTCTGCTATGTCTTTGTAGTCTAACCTTGTTTGGTTTTGTGTTTTGTTTGTTTTAATAACACATCTGGTCTCAGGCCCATCTGTTTGCTGTTTCTAAGGACTAATTTTCCATTCGGGGTCTAGATGTAAACAACGCTTTTAACAGTTGCTCACATGAAAAAATCCCAAGGCAATGAATGCATCTTGGTGGAAATACAAATGAGATCACTGATTTTGTTCTTAGATTCAAGGCAACAAAGACCTCAGTCTTACCGTCCCTATCTACCTTAAGTTTGTAGAGCTTTGGATGGCAGCAGCTGTGTAGCCTCTTGAAATGTCACTGCCCTCTGTCACACCAGACTGAATAAGTGAAGAACACTAATTAAAGAAATCCATGAATGGGGAAGGGAGATGCTGCTGTTACATTGAAATCAGTTCCTTTGAGGAGAAGCCAAAGCTTTCACAAAGATGTTCTGCTTAGTAGAATCATAGTTCCCTAAAATGTCCACGTCATGATCCCCAGAATCTGTGAATATATTGTGTTCCATGGCAAAGGTTAAGTGAAGTAGCAGAGGGAACTGAGGTGGAGGATCCACTGACCTTGAAACAGGGAGACTACCCTGGATTATCTGGGTGGGTGTGATGCAGAGGTCTTTTCAAGCAAAGAAAGAAGTAGACAAATCAGCTTCAGGAAGATGTAGAATGAAAAAGACTCAACAAGCCACTGTTGGCTTTGAAGATGAAGGAAAGGGGCATGAGACAAGCAGTGTAGACAGCCTCTAAAATCTGGAAGAGGCAAGGAAACAAATTCTCTACAAAGTCTTTAGAAAAGAACACAGGTCTGTTGATAATTTGATTTTAGCCCAGGGAGTTCTATTTCAGACTTTTGATATTCAGAGATACAACATGATAGAATTATCTTAAATCATGATGTTTGTGATAATTTGTTACAACTATAATAGAAAATGAGTAGAGATGACTTACAAGATATTTACTTTAGAAGCATGACTCAGATTTAATGAATGTGGGGCAAAAAAGAGAAACCAAAGATTCAACCCAGAGGAGGCTCCTCAGGAAAAGTTCCAGATAGGTGCTTTCCCCTGAGAATCTCGAGAGAGGAAAGATCACATTTCTCATTCAATCTCAGGGTGCCCCATTGTAATCATAATTTTCTCTGTCCAATCGTCCTACATTTGATGATACTGAAACCAAGGATGAGGGGAAATAAAGAGGAGTAATTTGCTTTTTTCAGGTTGAAACTACTCTGATTTTGAGAAGACCAAACATAATTTGAAGGAAGATATTTTTAAGTGGTTAAGTCACTAATGAGATGCCATTTCAAGGAAAGTATGCATCTTTAGAAAGAACTGGAATTTTTTTTTTTCCGGTGCTGGGGATCGAACTCAGGCCCTTGTGCTTGCCAGGCTAGCACTCTAATCACTGAGCTAAATCCCCAGCCCAGAACTGGAATTCTTGACTACATTAGGATGTGAGTTTTCAGAAGCTATCTGCTGCAGATATTGATTCATTTTTCTCTTCTTTCATGAAAAACTGCGAGACAGCTTGCTAACATGTTGAAGAGCTGCAGCTAGTTTAGTGGGTCATTTTTTTATTGTACTCTGCCCTAGTGTCTGACAGTCATGATTGGCGACTGCTGTGACATTATAGTTTAACCAGAGGCATCTGTGGCCCTCGAGTGCACATATTTACATGTGAATGCGTGTGTAAGCAACACACATCTGTGTCAAAGGTTAAATCGCTTCTGCTCGTTCCTTTGTTTAAATGACTATATATCCATAACTATCTGAAGATACTAAGCCTTTTTCTCAACCTAAAAAATGATGTGTAAAATTCTCCATTCTCCAATTAACAGCACTCTTTTCTTTCTTCCTGTGCTCATTCCTTCTCCAATTAAGAGAAAGAAATGCAGAATAAAAATCTCTTTGGAGTATTTTATTTCTATTCAAATGTTTCAAATGATATTGCAGGTAATTGCCCTAAAATGACCGTGAAAAACTAAATGAACAAACCTAGCAGACAGACCTGTGTCACCCGTACAGAAAGGCAATTTGGACCTGCCTGGTGCTCACTGAGACGCTTTTACTAGATACATGTTGTAGAATCCCATCACCTTTTAAAGGGAGTGGATATAATTAACTATTATACTAGTGTAACTGAATTGCTATTAAACAGAAATAAATCCCTGGTATATATAAATGTTGATGATTCGGCTTAGAGAAATAATCCAGGATAGAAATAATACAGTAGCTTCTTAATTCTTATGTGGTATAGGTTGTTATATATAAGTGATACCAACTATGAGAAAGGATTGTCAGACTTTAATAGTCACGAATGGATTTGCTTAAAAAGAGCATATGCCATGAAGGTATAATTGTGTTTTGTGATGCCCCAATGGGATCCTATCCTATTTCATGGAGAGATTTTTAATTATATTTAATAGGATCTGATTTGTATTAAATAAAACTGCAGGTTATTTGCTGAAAGTCAGTTGGAGTCATCTACAATAAAAAATACGACTATGAGTAGTCTCTCAGAAAGTTGTGAAGGTCAGAAGACTGATTCAGGAATGAGTCCAAATCTCAAACAGAATTCCAGTTGGGTAAATCTGGTAGAAGCATCTGGAACTACTTTTCAGCTACCCTTTACTCAATAAACATATATTGAGCAATTACTTGTGCTAGGAACTGAGTCAGAAGCTTGAAAAGAAAGAAAGAAATAATCCTTGTTTTTAAAGAATTTGCAGTTAGGAAGGAAAGGGAAATGTTTAAGGAAATAAAGAATTGTCGTCTAGTGATATAAGTGCTATAACAGGGGCTCCTTCAATGTACTGGGAGGGTTCAGAGGGAAAGTAATTTATTCTTCCAGGTGAAAGAAATTATAAAGAAAGTAGCTTTTCAATTTGCATTCTCTTCTCTTTCCTTCCCTTGCTTTCTCTTTCTTTCCCTCTTTCCTTGGCCACTTTATACGCAAAATGAGTTCTATGAAGTTACATACAAGACAGCAAATCAAAGTTTAAAAGCAAAGGAAAGACAAAAACAAAAATTCTGACAGTGAAATATCATGGCTTGGAATCTAACTAGGAAAACTCATACTCATAGTTACAGACAGCCTACAAATTTGACTCTGAAAGTTCTGGTAACCACTATGACAGGGAAAAGCTGCCAGGTGCCACTCTTAAACCATGATAAGAGAAATACAAACAGATCATATTGGAGAAATAAAACTTCTCTGAGCCTGAGATCCACTGAGGAGACACTCTCCAAAGCGGATTTCTAAAGCAGACATATCAGAAAGTCCAGCTAACATTCTTGACAACATTCAGACAGAAGGAGAAATGAGTCATCTGGAACTTATAGGACAAGTAACAGTTTATTAGTAGGAGCCAAGGAGATACACATTACACTGAAGGGAAGAACATGGGCTGTCTGTTGCAAGTCTGTATCATGTTTTCATTAATTCATTGGAGCTAGGGCTTAGAAGAGGCAGATCAAAGGGAAGTGCCATGAGTTGATGCTTAACAGGAAGATTAAAGTTACAGTTTTAATATATTGCCATTTTTATTACTAGTACATATTTATGATACATAATAATTACATTCATAGTGGGAAATTGGTACATATGTATATTTCACCTTCATTGTTTTTACTCTACTCCCCCCCCATCACCTCCTCTCTCCCCTCCTCCCCAGATCCCCTTCTAATGTCCACGGAATTTCCCTCCCCATTTCCTACTGTTTCTCTTTTATTTTCATTTTAAAATTATTTCTGTTTGGGGATTATCATATAATAAACATCATGCAATATTTAGCTTTCTATGTGTGAGTTATTTGATTCAGGGTCTCAAAGTCCATCCATTTTCTTACAAATAACTCATTTATCCTTCTTTACGGTGTAATGAACCTTTGTATATATACACCACATTTTCTTTATCCATTCTTCTGTTAAAGGGCATAAAGGCAGCCTTTAGGATTTAGTTATCTGAATTGTGCTGCTATAAATATGGGCATGCATGCATTACTGTAATATGATGACTTTGACTCTTTCAGAAAGATACTCAGAAGAGGTTTAGCTGGGTCAAATAAAATATCTAATTTTTTTTCTATTTTTAGTTTTTTGAAGCCTCTGCATACTGATGTCCATAGCAGTTGTAAAATTTACATTCCCACCAACAACGTGGAAGGGTTTCTTTTTCTCCACAACCTTATCATCATTTGTTGCTTTTTAAGTCCTTGATGATAGCCATTCTTACTGGAGTAAGATGCAGTCTCAATATTGTCTTGATTTGCATTTCTCTAATGGCCAAAGATACTGAAATTTTTTTTTATGTACTTATTGGCCATTTGTAGTTCTTTGGATAAGTGTCTATTTGCTTTAATTGTTCATTTTTTGATTCTTTTGGGGGGGTAAAATTTTATAGAGTTTTTGCGTACTCTAGATATTAGTCCTGTCCGAGGAGAAGCTGACAAAAAGTTTTCTCATTTTGTAGGCTGTCTCTTTACTTTGTTAGTCGTTTCTTTGCTATGCAGAAGCTTTTTAATTTGACATGATTCTATTTGTTTATATTATTTCTTGTGCTATAGGGGTTTTGTTCAAAAAGACCGTGCCTATGCCTATATCTTCAAGAATTTTACTTACTTTTATCTTCCAACAGATTTAGTTTTTCTGTTTTTACATTTAGGTCTTTTCCATTTTGATTAGGTTTTACCACAGAGTGAGAGAGATTTGTCTAGATTCATTCTTCTGAATATCAATAAACAGTATTCCCAGCACCATTTGTTAAAGAGGCTATCTTTTCTCTGGTGTATGTTCTTGACCTTTTGTCAAAAATCAGGTGGCCAAAGGTGGGTGGGGTTGTTTTGGCCTCCTCAATTCTGTTGAATTAGTCTGTATGTCTATTTTGCATTAGAACTATGTACTTTTTATTACTACAGCTTTGTAATATAACTTGAAATTTGGGATTGTAATGTCTCCTACTTTATTAAATTTTTTTCAGGATTGTTTTGGATATTCTGGGTCTCTTCTGCTTCCATATAAATTTTAGGACTCTTTTTCTAGTTCTTTGAGCAATTCTGTAGTTATTTTGATTAGAATTGCATTCAATCCACGTATCATTTTCGTAATATGACCATTTTTACAATATTGGTTCCACTTATCTAGGAACAGGGGTTGTCTTTCCATTTCCTAATATCCTCTTCAATCTCTTTTTTCAGGGTATTATAGTTTTAATTATAGAGGTCTTTCACTTCCTTGGTTAATTCCCAGAAACTTAATTTTTTTAACCTACCATGAATGCTTTTTTTTTCCTGATTTCTTTCACAGTGGGTTCATTCTAGGTATACAGGAATGCTATTGATTTCTGTGGGTTGGTTTTATATTCTGCCATATTGCTGAATTTCTTTATTAGTTATGAAACTTTCTCCCAGAGTTTTTGGTCTTCTGTGTAAAGGATCATGTCACCTCCGAATAAGGGTAGTCTGACTTCTTCCCCTTCCTATTTGTATCCTTTGTATTTCTTTCTCTTGCCTGATTGCTCTGGCCAACATTTTGAGTATTAAATTGGAGTGGGTGTTTCTGTCTTGCTCCTGATTTGAGAGGGAAAGCTTTCAGTTTTTTCCCATTTAGTAATGATGTTTGCAGTGGGTTTGTCATAAATGGCTTTTGTCAGTTTGAGGTAAGGTCCCTTATAGCTATACTTTGTCTGTTTTTGTTTTTTTTTTTGGTCATGAATTAATGTTGGATGTTGTCAAAGGCTTCTTTGTGTGTGTGTAACTATTGCAATAATAATGTGACCTTTATTCTTACTTCTGTTTATGTCGTGTATTGCATTTATTGATTTACATATATTGAACAATTCAAGGTCACATTCGAAAGGTCTTCTAGGACCACAAATGTAGCTTCACCATTGTACCACAAGCAAATTGTGAGATAAAAGGCGGTGGCACATGCCTGCAATCCCAGCACTCGGGAGGCTGAGGCAGGGGGATCACCATGAGTTCAAGGCTAGCCTGGGCTACATAGTAAGTTTGAGGCCAGCCAAACTACATAGTGAGATCCTATCTCAGAAAACAAAAACAAAAACAAAAAATAAATAAAAGTAAAAACTGAAAAATGAGTAAATCTTTAGTCAGACAATTTATCACATTTTCCTGGTTCTATCTGTCGTAACAGTTACAGTGTGTGTGGGGGGGTAAGTGACAAGTGAAGCAAAGAGAATGAAAATTCACAAAAACTTCTTACATGTTACTTCCAAGAAAGACCTGTCTTTCCAATACACAGTACCACTCCATCAATGGGTTTTGTTATTTAAGCCTATTTAGGCCATTTCTTGTTCCTTTTTCTTCTAAATTTAGCAGTTGTGTTGCAGACAGTAAATATCCAATTTTTTGAAGCATACACTACTAACATTTAGAAGAGTAATGAAAACAAAATTCTATGGCCTTGCATCAATGCTATATATGTCTGGTTTTGCGGCTTATTAGCTGACTAAAGGATTAGGAAGAAGGTTTTGGCTTTTGGAGTAAAAGGAATGTATGTCCCGTTTCCAGTATTTCCAGCATCTGCTTCAAGACTTGAGGAAGTTCCTTCTCCCAGACACTGCCAGGCTCCTTCCTCAGTCCTTGCCCTCTATATAGGTTGTAGCTCTGGGAAAATTAAGCCCTGATATTTATCTTCATATTTCTCAAGCATGCTAACAGTCTGGGGAAAACTGATTTCTCCTCCAGCTCCCAAGTTGAGAATGATACCAGTTTTACTGTAAGGGTTCATGGGCAGGAGTGTACATGTTGGTAGCAAATGAACTGAATCAAGGAAAACTCTCTGATCAATGTATCCACCCTTCAAAGGAGACCTAGAAAATTAAAAATAGCTTTGAGGTGACAAGAGTATGTCACAGGAATATGTAAGTGTAAAGTAAGACACTCAGGATTTTATATTGGGCAAAGGGTAGAGAGGTCATTGAATTGGGAGGAATAGGAAGAATTGGGTTTGGGTTAGAGCCTCAACATGACATTGTAGATCTGAAGATCAAATGAGGTAAATGATTGAGGAGATCCAGAAAGTGTTCCTACATTAATGCGTATCAATGTGATCATTGGGAAGGTGACACATTCTTGGCTGATGTTCATAGAAGAGCAACTATAAGCATCAGGCATATCTATTTCTTGCCCATGAGGACTATTATTCTCTGTGAAACACGTGCTCGTGCTCAGTTGTTACATAATTTCATTTTAACAAGAAGGTTAAACCCTAAAAAGCTCTATGCGATATCTACACACCAAACTGATGAATCAGAACTCAGCAGTGCTGTAGCAAGGGATACTTGTTTTGTAGAAAGGAGATGTCAGTTTTAATTTAACAAGAAGAATCTAGAAAATGAAAAGCATGGACTTTTTTTTTTTTTTAAGAAAAAAAGACATTACTTGGTTATTGGAAGAGCAGAGGGAAAAGGGATGGCACACTGCTTGTCTGGCACGTGGCTTGTACGGGAAGCGGCCAGGATGGAAGGCTGGGAGAGAAAGGATATGGAAGACAAGCGCCCAATGTCCCTGAGGAAGGCTGCCTAATACGGTGCTACCACTCAGCTGGATTTTATCAGCACAGCTGCCTGCTGCGATTCTCACTTCCAAAGGCCCCAGAAAGAACTATGCCACTTTGACACATGTGATAGCTTCAGCCAAATGAGGACAGTGTACGAAATCTGATTGCCACTTAGTTAAACTCCAGCGAAGTTTTGATTCTCCTTACGGAGACATTAAATACATCAGTGCTCTTGAACAGCATTGTGAGTATTTCTCCACATGGCCATACAGAGCCTCAATTCTCAAGGCCTTCCCTATTTGTTTGCAAGTTGACCAGGCCCCAGTGCTTAACATACAAGGTCTCATTACTGCCAAGTCTTAAACCTTATCAGCTAACATGACTACCCACATGATCCAGCTATTTTGTTTTTTCATTTTCTAGCTGGATAGAGGGCAGACCTAGAGATAGTCACAAGTGCAATGTCCAGGGAGCATATTCCCCAGCTTATAGAGATTCATGCATTCATTTCTGCCACAGAGACAGAGATTAATACATGTCACTGGCTGCATTAGTAGCCGGGGCGACTATTTACAGAAAGAAACATGAGATGTATTTAAGAGTAAGAGGAATGAGAGTAAGAGGAATGTATTAGAATTTTGAGGTAGAAGAGAGGTAGAGGTACAAACGAAGATGCTCACTATAGTTGGAAAACTCCAGAATACCCTCAGTTTTCCTTCCTGTGCCCTTCCAGTCATAAATTTTTCCTTACATCTCCCCTTGTTTGTTATTGTCTAAGTATCTCTCATCAAAACAGAGATGCAGTGCCACTACTAAAGTTAGAATAATATGAGAGGAGGAAAATTTGTCCCTGCCCATCTCCTGAAATATACTACAGACCTCCATTTTGATACTGTTGGACTATCCTTCTTAAAGGGTGGTCTGGTGGAATAGAAAAAAATGGAATATTAAGCAACAACACTGGAAAGCACAAGTGCCATACACAAAAAGTGATGGGCAAGAGACAGGCTTTCCTCCATTGTGGATGGATGTTAACACAAGCAGATCTAACTTCATGTCCCAGATGAACATTGTTTGTGTGTTGAATGTCTCCCAAAAGTCTATGTGCTACAAGCTTGTTCCCAGGTGTCACTATCAAGATATGGCTGAACCTTTGGGAGGAGCCTTGTAAGAGGTCTTTAGTTTGCTGGAGACATGCCCTTGAAGGGGATTACAGAACTCATTCTTCCTTATTCTCTCATTATTTCTGTTTCTTGGATGGTGAGCCAAGCAATTTTTTTTTCTTCTGCATGTGTTTCTGCCATAATTGGTGGCCTCACCAGAGGCTCAAAGCTATGGAGACATTTGATCATAGACTGGAACCTCCAAACCATGAGCCAAAGTAAATTTTTACTATTTATAAGTTACTTGCCTCAGGTATTTTGTTACAGTGATGGAAGCTGATTAATACAACTTATAAACTGAGTAGCCTCCATTCCTACACAAATGGCTGGAATCTGTGATCCTTCTCTCCTACTAGCTCTACCCATAGTAATAAGTAGATATGACAGTGTTCTGGCTCAGGAGCCTGGTAATTAATAGAGAGACAAGACATACTTCTTGTGTCCTGGAATGCATGCTGTAGTATAAGACACACCAAATGCCATGTAAGAGGTGTGACCTGCTGAGGTTGCAATATTAAAGGAATAATGTCACCCCACACAGAGGCCACATGGTGAGATAGTGGCCTTACCAGCCTTGAGGTGCTCCAACTGAGGTACAGATGTGTAAGCCAACTTCTACAGAGGTGATTCCAAGCCTAGCTATAATTTGGGAGCAGCCATATTGGAGAACCACTCAGCTAAGCTGAATCAAACCACAGGAATGTGTGCATTAATAATAAAGCATTGTCTTAAGCCACTACATATCTGGGATGTTAATTGTGCAACAATGTATAACTAACTGGAAGAGGGACTATGAGCAATTTATTTCTAATTCTTAGTTTCATTATCTAATCTGAAAAATCATAGAAATGTCTATTTCCAAAAGAGATGTTTCAATGAGATAAAGTTTGTAAGGCGGCACAATGTCACTTAGTAAAAAGAAGAGTCATTAGAGATTATTTGTTCCAATGATCAGAATTTTCTGTTCAAATATTCAGAATGTCAGATTTGTAAATGAAGACTATCGCATTCTGTAGTGAATGTGCAGAGTCAACAACGTCCTTGTGATCAAACACACTAATTTTCCTGCGGTCAATCATATGAACAGTCACAGCAAAAGAGGTCAATGAAGATGACTATCTCGAGTAGCTCAGGTAAATTTCGGCCACAAAATGCACCCAAATTGTACCGAATGAGTCATCACAAAGACACTTGTTTTTTTCGGAGCACTTTTTGATTTTGGAATTATGAATAAAGGATAGTGGACTTACATGTATTTAAATGTAGTCACCATATGCTGCCGCCTTTATTTCTTCTATGTTCTTATTCATAATTAAAGGGTAGCTTTAATACAATTGATAAATTGAAAGAAAGTCACCTATATATTCAGGTTGGGGAGTGTACTTGCTAATTGCTTGGAAGGAGACCTTCCAACAGAACTTTGGTTGGAATTTACATTCAGCTCTTTGTTTTTTAAATGAGTGTTTAAGAGAAATACAGCACCTTTTTTTTTTTTTTTTTTTTTTTTTGGTGGTGCCGGGGATTGAACTCAGGCCATTGTGCTTGCAAGGCAAGCACTCTAATCACTGAGCTAAATCCCCAGCCCCAAAGAAGAGGTATGGTAGGTCAAAGGCAATGCTACTTAGCAAGACAGACTGTCTGTAAGTCAAGATTCATCTGGTTTTTCTCTTCCCGAAAATCTGTCTCACATTTTAATGACCTCCTGGTATCCCAAAGCAGAGCAGTAGCCCAGGTAACCAGGCAAAAGAATTGCATGATCATCAAATAGTTCTGCTAGGGGACTCTGTCATTGTTAATTCACTTTAGCTGAGTCCTCCAAGTGCTAATTTACCCAAAGGGCCTTTTCCCTCCTCATGTAAATTAAACACAGTAGGAAGATGCCTCATTTTTATGTCCTTCACAATTATGACCATTTGAAGCATTTGGTACCGTCTAGTTCATACACAAAATATGCTGAAGGTAACATTTCCTCCCGATGGAAAACCAGACAAGAGTACTATAGGGAGCAAGGAGCAAAACTTTTTAAAGCTTATTTTCTTCTGCAATGTGAGCAGACATGAATCCCTAAATATGTCTTTTTTTCTTTTCTGGAAGAAGGAGCAGAAGCATAGAAAACACATTATTATGAGACATTTTCTTTTGTCTGAAAGTAACCAGATACCTCATGGCCAAATTATAGAGCAGTGACAACAGTTATTTAGTTCTGAATAACATAACACTGCAAAACACTGTGAACCTGAAGCCAGGGAGAACGCTTCACTGTCAGTGACTGTGTACCACCTTCGACAGACATCAGAAATGCTCCTTGCAATGAAGGTGTCACTTTGGTTTAACCTCAAAACGTCAAACCACCTCTGAATTGCTTGGTTTTTTCCTCCACACACTCCCTTCTCAACGGATATATTCTTCCCTTTCTTTTTTCTTTTCTTTTTTTTATTTTTTTTAAAGAAAACCTAAAAAGAAAAATCTTTAAGACCTGTCCATGTAAATATTTGTGGGCAATGTCTTGTTCTTTTTCCTGTATTTTGTAAAACACCATTTAGATGTTCAGTATTACATAAAAATGATGAGAGACTAAAAGAAAGGAGACTGTCTCACTGTGTTCTTTGAGTTTGGGTCCAGAATCATGACAAGAATTCTAGAGACTCGAGGAACTGATTGAGTACAAATATCAATTTCACCTTATCAATCCTGAAGTTCAATCAGAAAGTATCAAGGGAACCTTTGAAAATGTATCATTAACCTAAAATGTGCCCAAATATGTTTTCCATTTGTGTGTGGTTTTTCAATACTTTGTGCATTTACAGTAATACTACATGCACAGTTAGTGGTCACAAAACCACCATCGGCGAGAATGGAGAAAATTTTTCCAGTCATGAAGAGAATACATGATGTATGCTTACATTTATTTCAGCCATCAGAGGAGGTGTTGGAAGGTAAAAAATGAATAATACACAATCTCTATTTTGGTGCATTTCCTAATGCATCCTAGCTGGAGTAGAATAAAATGTACTATATAAACTTTGTGAGACAGCATAATACATACATACAAATATAATTATCGATGGATACACACACACACACACACACACACTCACACTCGTATGTATAGGAACAAGAAATTCTAGCTAGATGCTGCCAAGGGGCTTGCTGTTGCTTGAAATGACAGAACTAGATGGCCTAATGAATGAAGTTGAGGATGGACTTCTGGCCAGAAGCTGCATGGAAAACAGCAGAGACTTGGAGCTATGGAGCCATTCCAAATTAATGGGACTCCGAATGAACCAGAGAGGGATGATGGCCATGGATCCAGTTCAGAGACTGTTTGTGTGTTCATCAACAACTGAGAACAGGGAATATTATCTCAGAAATCAAGTTACACGATGCCCAAGGACAGCGATTTTTCTGTGCATTCATGAAGTCTTGGGAAGACTCCCTTTTCGTCCATATACTTGAACAACATATTATTTGCAACGAGCAATAGTAGAGAGAAATTGAATGAGAAAATGAGCTTTCTTACTTACAAGATATTGTGCCTTAAATGACAAGCTTAGGCCAGGATGATAATTAATTTTTACACAATGGATAAGGAATCATAAAAGAGACCAAATTAGTTCAAGATAAAATAAAACAGCAATATTTCTTCAGTCCCTATTACAGCATAGAAATAATACATAATCTTTATAATTGACAATTGGCCTTCTTACTCTACATACAATCTTTTCATTAAAGCCCTTTTTCGAATTAATTTTCAGGAAAAAAGTTGTTGAGAATTTCCACTCCTTTCTGAATAGCACTTTTGTGTTAATTTAAAAAAAAAAGAATAATGTCCTTTAATGCTTTAAAACAATTTGGAAACCAAAAGATGATAACAACATTTTATAATATTATGGCATGCTTATTATATATAAGGTATTAGGAAAACCCCTATACATACATAATTTACTATCAAAGCACTAGCAGGTTATATAATAATAGGTTGAACAACCCTTCACAAAATTCTTGGGACTAGAAATATTTCAGGTTTCAGGCTTTTATTCAGATTTTGAAATATGTACATATATAAATAGAGAGAGATCTTGGGGACAGGAATCAAGTCCAAATACAAAATTCATTTGTGTTTAATATACACCAAATACACATAGCCTGAAGAAAATTTTATATATTTTTAATAATTTTGTATACAAAACGAAGCTCTATGGTATGAAATTTTTCACTTGTGGCCTCATGCCAGAACACAAAAAATTTTCAGATTTTGGAGGATTTAGGATGTTTGAATTAGGGATGCTGAACGTGTATCTTGATATCTCTGATAAAAAATAGAGGTCTAAGGAACTAAAGAAATTTGTTCTTCGGTGAGCTATTAATTGGTAGAGTCAGGATTTGAACCCAGGTCTTCCTCTAGAGTCTAAATAACTAAGTATTACAACTAGGCCTGCCTTGGGGCATATTTATCTGCAGTTTTCTCCCTTAAAACAAGTGGGCAAGCATGTGAAGCAAGTAGCAAAGATATTCTCACCTTCAACTGATACTCTGAATGCAGCCGAGAAAGTTTTAATTCTACTCCCAGGAGGACAGTGGCTTTAGTTATGGATGTATTACTTTGTAATGATTCTAGGTCTGGTTATCTGGGTAAATTTGATCTCCCTCAATTTGGTCTCCAGCAATTAGACTGGAAAGTCTAATTAGAGAGCTAGAATGGCTTCCAATTTGTTTCTATTGATGCCTGTTGCATGTGTTGCTACAGAGATGTCCTAAGGGAGTGTCCAGTGCTACTCAGGCATCTTTCAGGGAGAAAATGTGAACAAGGATGCAATAAAGAAGATCTGGGAATCCATAGAGCTGTAACTGTTCTGTAATCCCTATCCTAACTCCAGGAGGGTGTCATCAAGTCATACTAGTATCTTCATACAGTCAATAGGATATACGTGATACACTGCTTGCTTGGTTCATAAAACCTGGCATATCAACATAATAACAATGAAGTTTATTTATTTCTTTACTTCCCACTTTTTGTTAGCCAGCTAAATTGTCTGGAAGACATGCATGATTCATTTTTCTAAAAAATAAACTGGTGGTCCATCTTCACATTTATCACACTGCTTTTTGTTTTCCCTTGATTCCATCAGCTACATATGGGAAGTAAAAGAACTCATTCACAGAAAGAAATGTAAAGTTCTCAGGAATGCAAGTAGTCCTCTTGCCCATGGAAAATATGTTCTAAGACCCCCAGTGGATGTCTGAAACCAAGAGTAGTACCAAACACTACAGATGGTACATTTTCTCTATGTATACACACCTGTGCTGAAGGTTATTTTATAAATTAGATGCAGGAAGATATTAGAAACAATAACTTACCATAGATCTTAGCAACCTCAATATATACATATATATACATATATACACACACATATATATATACACACACACATATATATATACACACACACATATATACATATATATATATACACACACATATATATATGTATTTCTTTTTAAATCGAGAACTTTCACCTTTTCACTTAAAGGAAGCACTTCATGGCTTTTGTTTGGCATATCCAAATTGCCAACATCACTAGAGTGTGAGTGTGTGTGAGTGTGTGTGTGTGTGTGTGTGTTACTAGGTATAGAATTTAGGGTCCTCACTCTAAGCTACATCTCTAGCCCTTTTTATTTATCTTTTAAAAAATAATTTGATACGAGGTCTTGCTATGTTACCCAATTTGAATTTGACGTCTTAGTGCTTCAGTCTCCCAGGGTGCTGGGATTAAAGGTATGTGTCTCCACACTCAGCTGCATCATTATTCTTGTGCATTGGAGCCATTATTCAATAAAATAAGAATTGCTTGAACACAAGCACTGTGACACTGTAACAGCAAATCTGATAACTAAGCTACTAAGTGACTAATGAGTGGGCGGGCAGTGTGGACATGCTGGACATAGGAATCATTCGTAATCTGGGCAGAGGACAGAACAAGATTTCATCACACTACTCAGAATGGCACATGACTTAAACTTAGGAATTGTTTCTTTCTTGAGTTTTCCACTTAATATTTTTGAAATACAGTCGGCCATAGGTAATCATAATTGTGGAAAGCATTGTCGCATATAAGAGGGTACTACTGTAACTCATTATTAAAGAAAATATTGTTCTTAAAAATGGTTCAGGATATAAAATATGCTGATGTTCTATTCAAAGACAAATTGAAACTGGTTAAGATTCTCGTTTCATCTAGTCTAAGAAAAATGCTTTGTATACAAAGCTATAGTTTTCTTGTATGCCAAGAAATAATTGTTATGAATGTTATCCAAAAACTATATTTGCAACTCTTTGGTTCAATCTGTGCTGCGAAGGTCTACATCTCCAGCTGAGACAACACCACTTAGCTTGCCTTGTCTCACCTACCCTGCTTCCATGACTTCCTTATACCTTAGAGGGCTCCCTCTAGCAATCATTGCCACAAACTCCACTTCTAGCTGACCCAACCCTGACAATTTCACACTACACGTTGGGCAATACCTTTCACTTACATGGGGAGATGGGGAAGAACTTGAAGCAAAGAATGCAGACTTGATGAACATAAAAATTATATGTAGCAGTCAGGGCAAAATGCAACTTTAAAATTTAGAAACTTTTCCTTTAGAGACAAGTAGCAGGGGCTGGGGATTTAGCTCAGTGGTTACAGTGCTTGCCTTGCAAGCACAAGTCCCTGAGTTTGATCCCCAGCACCAAAAAAAAAAAAAAAAAAAAAAAAGAGAGAGAGAGAGACAAGTAGCTTCTTTAAACTTTCTGAGGCCTGGGGCATAAACTGCCAGTGCCTTGGCTCTTCAGCCCAGATAAATGAGCAAAATATGCAGATGCTGGCCCCAGGAGGTCAGAGTCCAGTTTCCTTTACACAGAAAAAGGAAGGAGGGAAAGATGGTGGGGAAGGAGGGAAAGATGTTGGGGAAGGAGGGAAAGATGGTGAAGAAGGATGCAGCAAGCTTAGAGTTACCTATTGTCTCCTTCCCGCTCCAGCTCCCTTTTGTTACTACAAAAGGACTTAGAGTTCAGATTGGATATTGGGCACTGAGGAATTCACTCCCCTCCAACCAGCTGAGCTCAGATGCCCCCTTAAGAGCATTCCTTATAACCCCACATGAAAACACAGGCAAGGCTTTTCCCTTTCCCTCTCTCATGCTTGAGCCCAAGAGCTTGATTTATCTGCACACTGTGCAGTGTTCCTTTTCTGCCATCCATTTCTATGTTAGTGACCTTCAATAAATGTAGCTGCTTTTCTTCCACCATCACGTGTACACTTTGCAATTCATTGCTTGCTGGACATAAGAACCAGCAATCTGTCGGTGAGATCCATCATGCAGTAACACTTACACACCTACTTAGACATGAGGCAGGAAGGCCCCAGGGCCTGGGACTGTGGGTTCCCGCGAGGCATTGTAACAGCCTTTCCCAGCTCTTTAGAAATGGTTAATGGTTATGACTAATGGAAATGGTTAATGGCTGACCCAATCTGTCCCTAATCACACACTTGTGTAATCAAATCCCCCTCCCTCACAGTCTGTACCCATTGCCTATGTGTTCCTCACCAACAATGTAGAAGAATGCCTGTGCATGTTTAGGGGCCAGTCATATGGAAGCTTTTAAATCCTTTCCTTGTAGGGGGAACAAGGGAACTAGCAAAATGGGATGTTGTAAAATCCTATAAAGAGCTTGAAATTGCTTCGTTGGGTCCCAGGGTCTCGGAGTGTGAACTCTCCTGAATCCTGAGTTCAACTCTCTGAGTGGCACTTGGTTTCTCCACAGTTGATTTCTGCAACAGACACAGTGAGATGGTGATTTGTGGCAAGATGTGGCTCCTCCATCACCTCCAAGCTATCTTTGAACAAAGTCGTCTTCTTTTTCAACATGCCTCTCATATCTTTGGTGGGGCAACTGGAGAGCACTGTGGATCTCAACTGGCTGGTAACAAGAAAACTGGAGATCAAATTTCAGAACTTGTTTAACAGACAAGTTTCTGAGTTTCATTCAGCCTGACTGAATCACACTCTCCAAAGGAAAGGATTCAGAAGCTGTAATGTTTACCAGTACTGCAGATGATTCTTACTATCAATAAAACTGGGATACACTGAACTAGAACAAAATAGAACGGGGCACGAAAATAAATATTTTAGGCTTTGTGGGCCATATAGCTTTGTTATACTACTCAATTCTGCCATTGCAGCTCAAAAAAAAAAAAAAGCCTTATGTAAACAAGTGAGCATAGCTGTAGTCTAATAAAATACATTTACAAAAATGACACTTTGTAGCCCACAGATCACAGTGTGCCAAACCCTGGACTACAGCACAGGGAGAATAAAAGTAGTTTCGTGTTCTACAATGATTTGGCCACTAAAGTTAGGTATTATTCTTTCTTCAGCACAATGTTTGCATAGTGTTGGTCAGGCAAAAGATCTTCCCAGAAGTGGAGACACATTTCCATTTTTCTAACCTCATTCCTAATCCTTGAATGTCACTGGTCTTGCCATGAGGTAATTTAAATACACATTTCAGAGGGGAGAGAGTTTCTAGAGCCCATGCCCACTATTCTTTCATGCCGATTCATAATATTGCCGAAGGCCATTCCATCAGAGCCAGCTTCAACTATTGCAAGGAGAGCTGTGGACTTATTTCATTCTTTTGGGCACACGTATGTGCATGGACTGAATCACTGGCATGAAATACAGATAATGAAATTTTTGGATTTTTATGATATTACTCTGTGTATGTATAAGGTTACTTGTGTCTTCTGTAGACTTAACAATGTATAATTAACTTTGTAAAAACTTATTAATAACTTCCCTTTATTCATTAAAAGTTTAAATTCCCCTTTACAAAATATATGCTGTAATTACATCAATGAGAAATTTCAATATTTGGAATAGATGTACTGCACAATAAACAATTTTACATTCAAATTAGTTCATTTTAATTAGGTTCTTGAGTTTTATCACCACACATGAGAAACACTGAATAGAATTCTGTTCAATCCAGGTAACTCATATTCATCTTTGGGTGACCCTGAAAATAGCATAAAACAAATGCTCAGCTCTTCAAACACAGTATTTACCGTTAGGCTATGACACTGGCTGCTTGGAATACATTTAATTCATGTAAAAAGAATAGCGGCAGATTTCTCATTAAACTAACTTCAGCCTCTGAACTTCAGGTCTACATACGTTTGTTCGGAAGATTGCTGCTTGTCAGCATTTTTGTTACATGGATTGCTCCTCGGAGTCATTTCAACGAGGCTTCGAACATTTTCAGGTTTGTCAACAGGATACATTTTGAGGAAATTTAAGGTTTACTTGCATTTAGCATTTGTGATATTGGAGAAGTTTAGTGCTTAAGAGTAAGCTTAATTAAAATTCTTGTTGGATAGAGCAGAATCCATGGTTATCTGGTGGGAAGGAAGTGTACATTACTGAGATGGTTACAAGGAAGAGTCTCCGAGTGAAGTAGGAGATTGGGGTGTGGCAAAACCTGGCTGGGGAAGTGGGCATGACCTGTTACCTACGAGACCCCGGCACATGCATGAAACAGTTCCCAAAGCTCTGCATGTGGATGTCTCATGAGAATTTGAGCAGGTTTTCAATAGGATGGCCTAGATCTGACGTCAAACTGAGGCATGGTATCTTGGCACCACCTCTCAGGACCCAGATGGAGAAGTTCTCATGGATTTTGTTAAGATTTGGATATAAAAGAAAGGAAGCCATGAGGAACGTGTGCTATCATAACTTTCTATGACAGCCCATGCCACATTTCCCAGGCACAGCGTGTACTTTTATCTTTGCTCCTACCCTCTTTCTCTATTTACTCAGCCCAAGCTCACTCTGCAGAACCAGCTTCTCTCCCATTCTTCATTTTTGCTTTCTCAAATAAATTTTGCCACTGCTTTTTATTCATTTTATTTAATTCTGTATTCAAGGTGAGAAGAACCTGGAATCTCAGTCTAGAAGGAGGGGTGAACAATCCAGACCCAGTAATGTTTAGTTGGCCTACTACTTTTTAGAAACAAGCTACCTGATCACACAAGGATCATTTTATTGTGTATACATTGTGTGTATCTTCCTTAAGCATCCCTCAGCCAAAGGGAGATATATGCTCTTCTCATTGGACAGCCTGCATAGAGTGATTGATTGCTCTGTTTAATTCCGTACAACTTTAAAGGGACATTCCAACTTCAGAATTCCCCCCACAAGGTTCACTTGACTCCTTTCCCAACCTCTCCATCTACATGATTATACTTCCTTCACTTCCATGCTGGTATTCCCAAGAATATCCCCTCAATAAACCTCCTACCCACCAAGTTCCAACTAAGTCTCTGTTTTAGGCTATCTGAGTTATGATTCCCTCCATGGCTCAGATGAAAGCTTCTATAGCTTCAAATTCTCAGCACTTACATAACATAGCATTAATCATGCTACTGTAAGTGTACATTTACTTTTAAATTCTGTAAATTGAATGATTTGGGTTACTTAGAAGACTACATCTTAATTATCTTCCACATACTTTTTCCTACCTGTGACATTTGATTGCATTCACTACTAGTTTGTTTAGTAAATTGAAGTAAAGAGACTAGAAACCAGGAAGTGAATCATCTAGAAACGTCGAGGCCTAGCTCACATTACCTAGGAGCATGGCCTGAAATGGGGATTTTGTTCAAGTATAACGCTTTTAGGAAAAATGAATATCTTTTCCAGAGATGACTATTTAATAATTCTCATCCTACATCTTTGGAACATGAATAAAACAACAGAGATAGCTCCACCTTGAGGTAAGAGGATCAACTTTTTCTATACAGTCACTAATTTTAGACTGCTTTGAGATGCTATTAGACACATAGCCTTCAGGGAAATAGAAATTCTTATTTGTATTACTCTAGGCATTCTCCATCCAGGTTATCAAACCAAGAACAGTAGCATTACCTTGGAAATACAAATTAGAAATACAAATTCTCTAGCCTTACCCTACAACTACTAAATCAGAAAGTGTGGAGTCTGAGGCCAACACTTTTTTCAATAAGCTCTGTAGGGCTGGGGATTTAACTCAGTGGTTAGAGTGCTTACCTCACAAACACAAGGCCCTGAGTTTGATCCCCAGGACCAAAAATTTTTTAAAAAAGCTCTGTAGTTGATTCAGATGACAGCTAACCTTTAGTCCTAGACTATTCTCCAGATGGAAAGGGATTCTGGTCAAAGTAGCTGTGAGTTAGAACCCAGTATTCTTAGCAGCCGCAGAATGTGTGCACTTGCAGATTAAAAACATCTAGGTGGGATACTCCTACAGTATCCCCTACAGGTGAAAATGGACAAATTTTCTAACAGGCAAAGATGCCCACACAAATCCTTTAAATTACAAAACAGAATGCTCCCATGTGTGTGAGGAAAGTCAAATCAGATTTTCTAGACACAGAATGATTTGGTACCTGTTTGGTCAGACAGGAAGTGAGTGCCTGGGGAGGTAGCAAGATTGGGGATTATGGAAATAATTCCCTGTAATTTTTGAAATGAATAGAGAGACTATGAATCAAAGCAAAACTCTAGACTACTTATTAAATACGGGGAAAA
Organism: Hystrix cristata; assembly: GCA_004026905.1. NCBI lineage: Eukaryota > Metazoa > Chordata > Mammalia > Rodentia > Hystricidae > Hystrix > Hystrix cristata. The sequence continues at coordinate 2,815 of PVJO010015971.1, read as the reverse complement.
GTCCTGATCACAAGTGACAAGGCAAGAATCTAATTATTAGAACAAAAGTACAATGTTAAGAAGAAGACAAACAACAAGATTGACCCAGTGGCAATTCCAGCCATAGAGCTTTTTATATTTTCTCTGACCTAAAGCAGGAATTATCCTGGAATCTGATTCAGCTGAATCTAAAATGGATTCTTAACTAGTTTAAGCAATTAAGGATAAAGAGAAAAAAAATCAGAAAGCCCAGCAGATCATGACTCTTTTCTTTCAAACCAGTATATTAAAATGGTACATAGAACATGTTAAAACTGAGGGAATAGCAAACTATAAGAAAGATGCCTATGCAAATGGAATATTCTATCTTTGTTATGAGATCTCCAAACTACTTTTCTGTAATTTAGGTCAAAAGTGATACACTGTTACAATAAAATAATTTACTGTTTGGTTTATAGGAAAATGAGATTGAATTGGTTGTGATTTCTAACTCCCTAAACTTTCATAATTTCTTATGGTTTGACAAGCCTATTGTATAAAAGAGGAAGACAGGAGGTGAAGAAACAATTTGTAACAAATGTGCAGCTCTGATTGTCATGCCACTAGACAACAGAAAAAAAAAAAGAAAATACACACAAATACAGAGGACAGCAGCAAAGGGCCATGTTTAGTAAGTGAGATGCAGATTCTGTCCTTAATGGAGTCCCTATCTGACATTAACTCAAAAAATCAGTCTGTTCTCTAGCTGATTAATCGGCAGTGGCAGACATACAGCTGTTGCTATCTGGTACTCTACTGTCTCAGTGTATATTTACTAACTGGCCTGTAATTACTTTTTTGGAACATTACCCAACACTGTTTTAGAGGAAGAAAAGATTCATTCTCTGTGAAATAAAATAAATAGGCCTTGTTTTTGGCAGACAACTCTACCCAGCCCTATCATTTGAGATGGTAGATATAAACCTAAAACGAAAAACCTACATCAATATTATTTTCAAAGCAAGAGTTGCAACACTATTTTAAGCGCTCTTTGGGGTTGTGCATTACATAAGATAGTCAATAAATTACATAACCACTAGAAGCAATGGGATCTGTGTCCTTTATTTCCACTGATGTGCAGCAACCATGAATTGGTTCACAAATCATATTTAAACAAATGATATCTAAGCTCCTCTTTATTCCAGCAATCTACCCTATAGTTCTCAAATGGAACATGAATTATAATCACCTGGAGTGCTTATTAACGTACAGCTTGCTACCTATCCCCACCTTCTCCAATCACCAAGTTTTTGATTCAGTAGGTCTGCAGTGGCCCATTGGAATTTGCGTTTCTAACAAGTTCCTAGGTGATGTTGAGGCTGCTGCTGGTCCAGGATCCATACTGTGGGACCTTTATTCAAACTCTTCTATTCTTCATTTCTTTCAACCATCACTTTGTCAGATCACCTTTTCCATTTGTCTCCCACAAAAATCCTTCATTTTAGACAAATTAATCCAACTACTGAAACATTTGTAAAATTTATCAAGTCTTGTCTCTCATGTCTGTATTTCTAGATTATGTAACATGCTCGATACAGAAATGTACACTTGGTACATGCTCAACACTATGATGTATATATGCATATATATATACATATTTTATGTGTGTGTGTATATATATATATATTACTTGCTACAGTGTTATTATAAAGTTTGCATGCATGACGGGACTATAGGAAACATTTCGTTTGTAGGTTAAAATCTAGAATCACATATACTAAGGATTAGTAGTTTTTAAAAATTTTCAACACCTAGTATATTGTAGATATTTAATAGACTTATTAAATAAATAAATAGCTGAAAGAGTTATCTAGTTAAATTGTCCACTCAAATCCTGAAAGTCTTGTACTAGTTACATTTGAACCCTTTTCATATTTAGATAAGTTAATTGGCTACAAAATTAATTTTGGTTGAAATGAAAGCTGTCCTTTAAAAGTTCAATGGGGTAAATTAAACTAAATTTGATTGCAATATATGAGCTTTTCAAGTATTTGAATTCACTTGTACATTGCACTAGCCTTCCCTTTGCACAGTCTGATTTATCAGCGTCTCTCTTAAAATTCTTATTTTAATACAACACACCAGTGGAGAATCCACAAGAAATATTCTCTTTTAACGGAAGTATTTTCAATTCATATGGGCTATTATTAAATATGTAAGTCAACACAACAGACTTGCATGTGGTCACCTTGGGCTAACTCCTAACAATATTAGTATACTTAAACCCACATTTATAGAACAGAGATTTTAAAACCAGAATGCAGAATTTTGTATTTAAATCTGATTAATGTCTTCTTTAGTAAATTGAGCTCCTTATTTTAATCTACTAAAATATTTTTGAATCTTGGTACTATTCTACAGTGTAAGGGGTTTCTTGTCATGTTTCAAAACTACAGTATTTATTAATATGCTGGCTACGTATGATGCCGTTATTAGTCTTGTATTTTCTTTATAAACTCTCTACTGAAATTTATATTTTCATGTTATCACCATCTGTTATTTTACCATTCATTCAAGTGCATAGTTCTTCTATCACCTTAGTTTTAGATAATATACTAATAAAAATAGATGAAGGAGCTGATTATGTAGTTGATTTGACAAGTGTCAAACTTTACATCTTATTAAAATACTATAGAAATGATTAAGAAAAGCCAAAGGGAAACACATTTACTTTTTAATCAAGAAAAAAGAGAAACTTAAAATAGAGATCATGTTTTGTCTAAAAATAGAAATAATAAAGATAAGATTTAAAACTTCTGTGTTTAGTAAAGTGTCTAAACCACTGACCTTCAAAAAA
>PVJO010015970.1:0-43409 GCA_004026905.1 Hystrix cristata | reverse complement strand
TTCTGTGTGCAGCACTGACTCTCCCCTCCACACTCTTTTGCACATACACCAGCTCTTCTTGCGAGGTGCACATGCCCTGTGTTTCATGGTGCTCCAAACCAAAGCCAGTTTGAATTTACTTCTCTTTGTCTTCCCTGATCTATTTGCAAATTTTATTTTATTGATATGTATCCACCATTTCCAAAGAATGGACTGAGTTTCCTGGTTCTCTCCTTCATTTCTTATAACATTTACTCTCTGCTGGCATTTCAACAGGGTATCAAATCCTGACAATAACATTAATTCAAATACTATTATGATTCTCATTTTTGAAAGAACACAACCTCTCCCTTCAAGGCAAGGGCACATCTGGTTTTACACCAGTGATGGCTACTTTCTGTGTAGCCTTCTCAAGGGGTGGTTACGAGTGTGAACTCGGGGGTCAGATTCCTTAGAGCCCAAATCCAACTCCACCAGAGCTTGTTTTAGGACGATGGTGAAGTCTTTCAACTTCTTTATCAACCCTCGTGGAATCCTTGTTTCAAGGACCATCTGCCAGACTTGGCTTCAGGTGAGCAGAGCGAGAGAGGAGCTCCAGGAGGTCTGTGGGTACTGATGGGGCCATGACTTAGCGTGATGTCCCTGGCCACCATAGTCTCTGGGTACTGCGCTGCAGGAGGCCAATGGGATTTCTTGACTGCATCCACAGAAATCAGTCTGCATCTGCAATAGCAATCGCTACAGATTTTGCATGGAACTCTTATTTTCTCAAACTGTTTGATCAAGGGGTGCTATTTTAGAATTGCAAGAACATCACAGATGGTGGTTACCACATTTATTTTGTAAGAAGAATGTTTGCATTATTTTTAGAAGAGATTAGGAAGATTGCATAAGAAAAAGTAATTTTTATATAACAGTGTTACATAATTAGAAGTTGTGATTTTTCTCTACCTCTTTTCCCTCTGCTATTTCCCTTTTCCTTTGCGGCCTTGCTTGTGGGGTTGGAAGAGCAGAAACACCTGCTGTGGAATGATAGTGTGTGCTTCCCTAACATCCCTGTAAACTCCACTCCCCAATGTAAGTAATTCCCTTTTTGTGGAATTATGCTACCAAATGAGACGTTAAATACAGACTCCTGGGACATGTTTGATGGTGAACAAAGTGAATATATGAATATATTCCTAACAAAACATTTTGCAGAAGCTGTCTTCTCTGAATTTTCACAGCCTTGGGTGGAACCATTTTAATAGAATATAATGTACAAACTGCCTGAAATACTGCGATAAGAATTTACAAAGCTGTTGAAGGCAAAGACCTAGTGCACTGGGTTGGAAAGGCAAGAAAGGTGTTACTTTAAAATATTTTAATGAACACTCATCATGAGGAAACATGAGTAACGAAGAAGAGAACCATGTGATTCTAAAGGAGAGGAGAAGAGATTAGAAAAATAAGCAAGCCTGGAAGAGTTCTGACAGAGCTGCCGAGCAAAGTAAGTGGGAATGAACTTGTGGACCCTCACAGGAAACAGAGGCCTGTGGAGGGCTTGGTCTGGCTGCCCCTTACCTGAGCATCATGTACACCTTTTCTCCTGTACCCCGACAACAGCCAGGAAGAGATCCCCAGCTCAAAGCTCCCTGTGCATCTTCAGCTGGGCGAGGTATTGCCAGATACGTTCTGCAATCTAGTAGGGTGGCCTCTCACTTCTTACAATCTCCCCCACATGCCATATAGTCAGGTTTTGCTAATTTCTAACAATCTGATCATCTGATGGGTATGAAATATGCTGTCATTTAAAATAGCACCTGTCTGACAACTAGCGAAGTTGAGCTTTCCTTCATTTGTTTGTGGACTATTTGGTTCCTCCTGCTACTATCTTTAGGAGGTCAGCTATTTCCTTTATTTCTTTTTTTCTTTGCAGTACTGGGGATTGAACCAGGCTCATTGCACTGAACCGTATCTCCAGATCTTTTCAAACAAATTTTCGAGACAAGGTCTCCTTAAATTGGGCTCAAACTCGCAATCCTCCTGCTTTCGCCTCCCACAGTGCTGGGATTACAGGTCTGTGCCACCACGCTTGGCTGGAAGATTTCTCGTTCCTCAGTTGCCTGTGATCCACACAAATGTATGGATTCTTGGCCTGTGGGGTCTGCTGGACAGGTGCGGTCATTGGGGGATAACCAGAGAAATCAGAATGTATCTGTGAGGAAACTCAGTACTGTCTGGGCTTCTGGGCTCACATCCAGTTGGAAGTCATGGAATAGAGTTATAATAAATTTTGCTTCAACTCTCATTTACATTTCTCTATATAAGGTGATGACATTGATCAAAATGAGCAACAAAGAAGCTAAAACTTTTTTCTTAAACTTTGCCTGTGCAAATGTTCATTTATCCTCCTAATTTTCTAAATTTTGAGATTACGTAATGATAACCATATAATTTTTATTTTAATCTTACCTAATTAGCTTCATTTTTAATTCATAATTTTAACATGTCAATCTCAAGGTGCTGTTCATCAGAAGTGTACATTCTGGGAAGGCTAATCAGCTTGCAGAAAATCTAAAGGAAGGGAATTGATCAGATTTCCAGGCAAGGGGAGTGACAGGTTTTTTTCTGTTCTGTGCCCTCCGTGTCCCCTTGCCTGTCCCAGATGAGGACACTGGGGACACCCCTCCCTGTGGAGGAGGGAGAGAGGGACACCACAGGGCCCCATGTGAGGGGTGTCTCTGCCTGTGCCCTGAGGGTCGTCTCTCTTCTCCATCCACCAGAAGCAATCACTGCTGTAGTGTCCTGGCCTGTGAGTAATTTGGAAAAGGTACATAAATATTTGTAAGATGGTAGAACGATTTCTCCATTTAGCCTGAATTATACACCAAACATTAGGAAAACTGTTAACGGCATTTTCCCCAAAGCTCCACTCTCATATAGAATTCAAAACAAAAACCATTCACAACTCTAAAATAAATTTGTGGGAGTCAAATAAATCTTGGTTTTCTCGTTCTGTTGTCCATTTGTTGTATCATCAAGAGTTCTGAAAATTTATTGTTATTTTTACTTTTTGGTTTTAAAATAGAATCCAGGGCCTTGTGTATTCTCAGAACACACCCTCTACCACTGAGCTACATCCCGGCCTTTGTTATTTATTTGTTTAATTACGAGACGCTAAGTTGCCCAAGCCAGCCTCAAAATTGCAATCTTCCTGCCGCATTTTCCCTCGGAGCTGAGATTACAGGAGTCCACTACTACACCTAGGTGTTACTGTTGTTTTAAATCAACTTTATCTTTCCCTTAATTTCCCTTTTTATAGTTATTTCCTTTCACCTTTCTCTGCCTTTACTTCTCCCATCTTCTTCATGTCCCCATCTCTCATCTTCTCTTCCCTTCCCCCACCCCTCTCTTCCCTCCTTCCTTCCCATGTGATGCGGGCCTCCTCCCTGTGATCCTCAAGGAAACTACACAACAAAAGATTCCGTTTACTGGGTCATGCTGATGTGTTAATTTTTTGAAAAGTGTGTGGTTACTTGAAGTTGGCAAATAAGTTCTTGCAGTCCTGATCTGTGGAGTCTCTGGAGACAGCAGAATCCTCAGGGTGGGAATGCACGGGGACATCTCTGAGGGTGTCTCTGCTCCACAAGGAAGCAGGCTGAGCCGTGCGGAAAGACGTATTTTGTTCCTGATGGCTTATGGACTCTTTCTGGAGCAAGGATCTGTGTCTCTCTGTGCACCAGTGAAAGGAGAATCCAGCCTGGGTTGGAGAAAGGGATCTGTAAGCACTAACTGCAGTAACCATGATTTTTTCTACCTCACTTTTGCGGGAGGTGAGCCCAAAGTGCCATGAGTTTGAAGGAAAATAAGAGAATACACTTTGTGTATGTAGAAATGAAGAATATCTGTGCACAATTAACAGGTAAACACAAGGTCTCCGTACTAACAAACACTTTTAGACACCATCCTGTAACATGTCTTTCTCAAACTGTGGCTGATGAAGGGACAAAAGGGGATAGAAAGCCTGAGTCGACCAATAAGCACTCTCAAGTTTCCACAGAAGTCTTTCTAAATGCAAATAAAGTCTCTGCTGCAGCTTGGGATATAAAGTTGTGTGAGATCCACAGGCCTCCCTCACTGATGAGCCCATCCTGAGCTTCTTGAGTTATCTGAGATCCCCCATCCAGATACCAGGGAGTAGAAACAGCTAGGTGCTGTCCTTAGGGCACACTCACAGTTGGGGAAGATAAGACATCTAGAGCAGAGCAGTGAGAAGCAGAGGAAAAGCCTCTCTGAGATTTGTTGTCCTGACCCTGGAATATAGCAATTTAGCAATTTAGGGAAGAGAAGAAGGAGGAAAGTGTGTTCCCAGGACCCAGCAGGGATCTGAAGCAAGAGTTTAAGCCCACAGGGACAGCAAAAGGAGCGACCTCAGCTCAGAAGAAGGAAGTGACAGACAGCACTTTCTCCCGGAGCCCCAGATCGCGGCTGCAGCCCTCAGAGGGGGTGACGTGGCTTGAATCTGCAGAAGCACAGTGACTACTAGTGACCCAAGAGGCCTCCACAGAAAGACACCCAAGTGGAGCAGATTGGTGGACACAGCTGACTGCAGTGGCTGGTGAGTTATCTGAGTTTTCTGGGTTCAGACGTCCCTCAGGGTGATTGGCTGGTTGCCATCTTGGAAAGGGCCCAAGTTCAGAACTCAGAAAAGCTACCAGTGGCTTTTGGTGCTGGGACAAGGCAGAGCAGAGTTCAAATTCAAGTCAGCAGGAGAGAAAGGAGCCAAGTTCAAACTGGCAGAGAACTGAATCCAAACTGGTGGGAAGCACACAGTGTGTCTCTAACTGAACGAATTGGGTTCCAACCCCACGGTCAGAGACCAGGCTGAACTTCAGTGAAACTGGTGAAGCCTTGCTACTGAACACATCTAAGAACATCCACTACAGAACATCTTTAATTAACAAAGACCTGGGCCTGCCTACTCTGTCTACCAGTGGCAGCGGAGACATGCCTGGAAGCGGACATTTCTTTTTCTTTTTTTTTTTCCTCCTGTTGTTGTTCCCCCAATCTCTTTTAAATTTTCTCCTCTAAGGGTAAAATTGCCACATTGATGGCATATTTACCTATACAAATTTCTGGTTTATTTTGAACAGTGTTGTATAACTATAAATCTAGTTCATATGGTTAAAGGTGGCAGATCAATAGTTACTACAGTTTGTCATTTTCTAGGATCTGTTTGATGCTATTGTTGTTGCTGATTGTACTAGCCAAGGTGACAGAATTGTTCTAATAATTTCTTCCTTGTATGGCAAGACTGAGTTTGGCAAAGGGTCATAAACAACATTATAGGTCAGGGCCAAAGAACCAGCGGCTCAGCCAAATAGACAGCAACTTCTCAGCCCCAATAAATTGAAGAGGTAGGATTTTACAACAGACTCAAAACCTAAAAACCAGCTACACCTGGAAAATACCTCTGAGGAAGTAGTCATTTCCCAAGTGTTCTCCATACTAACAAAAAGCTACCTGCCATAGTCAATTCATAAGCATCAACCCAGGAATTAAACTAAAAAAGCAAAAATAGAAAATGGGAAGACACAAAAACGAGATGCAACCCCAGACCTCCAGCTCACCAAAAGCAAACCCAGGGAGTAAAGGTGGAACAATCTGAAAGCTTCCCACTAGGACTCTTGGAAGTGGTAACAGGGGAAGTAACAAAGCAGATGAATGAGGCTCTAGAAAACATCAAAACGGAAATCACTTCCAGAATGAAAGACATGATTAGTGACTCCAGAGCAGACACAAATAAAGAAATAGAGGTGCTTAGGAAAATGATGAATATCCTAAGTGCCCAACACAGGAAAGAAATGGAATCCATGAAACAGTTTCAAACAGATGTCCAGGAGATTAAAAATTTCATTAAGGGTATAGGCAGTAGAATGAAACAGTGTGAAGACAGAAGTTCAGATACAGAAGGCAAGATTGTGGTTAATAATCATGAAAAGAAAGAGTTCTTCAAAATGCTAAGAGACCATGAAAAATCAATCCAACAGCTGCTAGATGACACAATGAAGAATAACATAAGATTGATCGGAGTCAATGAAAAGGCAGGATATAGTACAGATGACATAAGATAAAGGGTCTATAATGTTTAGTGCCTTCTTTGGAGAGTTTGAAGTACAAGACCTGTGTCAATGTTGGCTGTGCCACTTACTAGTGGTCAGAGGCCAGGCTGCCAGATCCTAGTACAGAATGATAAACATGCCATCTGAATCTTACACTGAAGTGCTGTTCATTGTCTCTCTGGGAGACTGGGAATCCCGAATCTTATCTGCCACCTCTAGTAGGTAGCAGAGCTATTTGGATCTCACCTGTAACCAGGGACACCCCCAACCAGGTACAGTGGAACCACTTGGTCTTGAAGGATTCAACATCCCTGGGTCCCAGTGTCCTTCATAATATGCTATGAATATTAGATAAGATCATTTATTTTAAAGGCTTAATGTAGTGCAAGGAAGAGAGAAAAGACCCAATGAATGCTCTTTAAACAGATGAAAGGAAGCTAAAAAGACTTGTGAGGTATCACAAGTCACTGATACCTCACCAATCCAAGAGTGAGTCCCAAGGGACTCTGCCCCACACAAGCCAGACGAACGGAAATGATTTTCTTCATTGTCAATGTTTGATCAACAAGTGTAGATGCAGAATTTACCTCTTTAGTTGAGAGACGAGGGCAGAGTTTCTGACAAATGGTAATGAGTACTTTGTTTTGCATAAATTCTCCATATTTTAGTACATTGGCAGCTGGTCAAGTTTTTCACCTTGCTTCATGGGGCCAGTATGCCATCTGTAGGTCAGGGACACGGGATCGCTGGGACTCTCTCTGTCTTCAACGCCTTTGCTCTTTTCTGATTCCCGAAGAAAAGGTCGAGTTAGGCTCTGAGTCTGTGAAGGTCACTCACAATCATGCATGCTCAGAGGGAAGGGTGCCCAGGAGCTGCCGAGAGGACCTGCAGATAATGGGGCTGAGGCCCTGGTGACATTCTACGGGTCATGTCCAACACAAGCGACACAGTCTGAGACTCTTCTGTTGATTGTGTTTAGATAGAAAGCAGGTTGTTGTGCTTATTATATTAACCATAAATAATGGGTTTCATTGTTTAAGACTTACAGAAGACAAAAACCAAACACACAAGGAAATGAATCTTATCAGGCTCAAAGGGCCAGCACATGCCAGTGTCTTTGAATTCCTGGAGAAAGAAAGATGGGCCACAGCGTCCTTGTCACCCTCAATGGGATTCTTGTCCACACCTTGCACATCTCCATTGTTAGCTCAGCAGGTGAGGTTCACAGTGTCAGTGTCTGGCCAGGTTCAGCATCACAGAGGAGGGGACAATTCTGATCTCAGCTAACCACGAATTAGAGGATGGTATTAGATCTGGTCACAGAGGAGCTACGAGAATAATGTGGACAAAGACTCACCCCCCTACATACACACATATTAAGCAAAAGAATGGGAAGGGGATAGCTGAGAAAAGTGTTTGGGGGGGCAGAAATAGGTCCCAGGTATAGCTCACACTATTGACCTCTGGTCACTGTCCTGTGGTACAAAGTTCCCGGATGAAATGCCCAGACCCATGGGCGAGGGCAGCATGGGGCTCTCTCCACAACACACATACTCTTCTTTGAAGAAGGAGAAGTATTGTGCAGCTACCTCTCTGTGGACTCCAGCAGGGTGATTTTGCCTGCTTGTTTTCTGTGTAATTTTTTTCCATTTCATGAACTTAAGACTTCTTCTTTCTCCTTGGGGTCTGGATACTGTCTCAGCTCTTGTCTGGCTGTCTCCATCTTCCCACAGGGGACCTGTCTCTTCAGGTCATTGGAGGTGCCACACTATGTCATAGGCACACCCGGGTGTGAGTCTCTGGACCTGTGACCTGGCTCGTCATTGAGCAGCTTGCTCCCACACCTGAGCACCTGGCACCTGTCCACCTTAGGTCCTCAGTGTGGCAAGCAGGCCAAATGAGAGGACCTACTCCACAGAATCTTCAGAGGAGTAGAGACGGATGCAGGTAACGGGTCCTTGGTATTTTCTTTGAGCATCTTTTTTGCTTAGAGTTTGAGGTAATAATTTTGTCCATGTCCAAAATGAGCAATGTAATTATTCAACATTATGATGTGAAGGGACTGCTACATGGGCTGGGGTAGAATTCTGCACTTTGGTTTATCTAAGGCGCCGAGAGATCCTGAGGTCAAAACCTGTCTTCTTTGGGAGATGCCTGACCTCGAACCTCAGCGTAAGCAAGAATCTCTCGGCATGGCCAGCAGGGACCCCCGAGTCACAGCGTCCCCATCGGTCACACCCCCTTGGCAGTTTCTCCTGTGTGCCCCTCCTGGGCACGGGCCTGGACCCAGCGGAGACCCGCCTGTCCTCACGTTGCTCACCCTGCTGGCTTCTGCATGTGGCTCTGGAGAGGGAAGAAGCCGCTCCAGGTCCTCTCTTCCAGGCACTGAGCTGCTCTAGCTCAACTCAGACCCATCCGTGTGAAAGTCGAGAGTGAAGATGTAGGGCAGAAAGGGAATTGACCGTCACGAGATGGCTGCACAAGACGAGCTCTTGGTTGGGTATCAGAGATAAAATAACAAGGAATTTCACCGAGTTCATCATATCGATTTTTTTCTGGCCTCAGTTTTCTATTGTGGGTCTGCGGATGGCAGCTGCTATGTAAAACTGGGGCAGAAGGAGGCTGGCGACTCCAGACAGGAGGATGCGGGTCCCCAGCCGGTCCCTGCTTCCCCTGGTGATGAGGACAGAGTGAGAGCGGCCCTGTGCCAGCCCCCAGCTTGGTGTATCAGTCAGCGACTACCAACAAGGACGTCTGTAAAAGAAAACATCTTGCATAGAGCTCAGGAGCTAAAATACTGTAGCCATAGAGAAATCTGTTTATTTACCTCTTAGAAAAAAATGTACAAAGGAGCCAGAAAGCATCCCGTTCTGTTGCGATCTTGTTAAACTTCTCACTTCATTCATTTTATGTTTTGTAGTTGGCTATTTGCACAGTTGCTTTTCTGCAGTGCATATATGTGTACACACACACACACACACACTTTCTTTTTCTTTCTACCCATCTGAAGGTCTCACCCATTCTCTAAAGTACAGAATACTTTTAAATTCCTCTGAAAAACACTCAGATTGATAGACTAGTTTTCTGTTCAAGTAGCCATTTCCTGCTCCCCTTCTGGTGAGGGAGGAGACATCTCACTCTGTGGATGCTGGATTTGTCCAAGTGGTTCCATTGACCACCTTGCAGCTGTCACAGTCTTGATTTCAGTTTGGCCTTATGACTCGTACGGACTGATTGGACTTATCAAGCATGATGGGTAGAAGCACGAGACACTGGGTGTAACTGGCTTTTCCATTTGCTATTCCAGGCACTTTACTTGTTACAGAATGAGATAGATGGCATCGAGTAGCCCACAGATGCCAAGACCTACAGTCTGAGAAGCTACTCCATCTTTCTGTGAAGACCTCCAAGCTGACAACAGATGTTTATTATTTATGTGGCCCTATTTGGCTGACTCATGCAGCCATGTTGATCCCTCTTTCTCTCTCTCTCTTTTTTCTTTTCTTTTCTTCTTTTTTTTTTTTTTTTAGTGCTGGGGATCCAACTCGGGGCCTTGTGCTTGCCAAGCAAGCGCTCTACCACTTGCGGTAAATCCCCAATTCTCCCACCTTCTCCTACATCATTTTGTCCCTCTTCGTACATGTGGTTGAAAAATAGGTTACGTAGCACCTTGACATATTCTCCACTTCCATTGTATGTTAAGACTGCAAGCAGCAGACACCAAAGTAAAATTGGCATAATGGACAGGGCAAAGTCTTTAACTCCTACGGTAAGAAGTCCACATGGATCTAGATATTGAAATATTTTTATGATCCCTTTATACTTAGGTTTCTGGATTCATTACCTTTTTCTTGTGGCAGCAAATTGGACCCTGAAACCTCCAAGCTTTTATTCAACCAGCTTAGTGTACTTGGAAAAACAAAGCTTTTCTTTTTCAGCATTTTCCATGAAAGAATTAGCCTTGGATTCGTTGATCCAGTTGAGGTGCTGTTTCTCCCTGAACTGAGATGACAAATTATAAGTTACAGAATGATGCTAAACTTGAACACATAACAGTACAAAGTATCCAAAATAAAACACAGGAAACTTATGCCAGAGAAGCGTGTGAGTGAGTTGTACAATAATGTTAAGAAGCCCAAAAGGAAGGGGGAGCAGACTATTTGAATGAATAATGGCCAGAAATTTTCAAAATTTAATAAAAACTATGTAACCTAAAAGCTGAGAAGCTCACTGAACTTGAAGGCCAAGAAACATGAAGAAAATCATTACCAGGCACATAATAATCAAATTCAAACCAGTGATAAAAAGGAAAATGACAGGAGCTGCCAGCTGCCATCCTTGTCTTTGTTCCTGTGTATAATGACAACAGGTTTTTCGATGGCAACTTTGCAAATGAGAAGACAGAGAGACAAAAGAACTCACAGTACTTGGAGCTGAAAATAGAAGCAAAATAAGCTGCTGCCCAGAATTCTACCCAGTGGATGTCTTTTAACAACCCAAGCAACATAAGTTATGTTTTTGGCACACAAAAACTAAAATAACTTACCAGTAGGAGACATTCACTATAAAAGATTTTTAAATTTTCTCTTTTTTTTTTAATTTAAAAATAATGAATGTACATATTGGGATGTTTTGAAAAATTGTAACAGTGTTAAATAATCTAGGCCAATTAACGCATCCATCACTTCATATACAGGGTACCTGAGTTCACAAACTTGATTCCTTTCACAAAAGACCATGAAAGACATAAAAAGGAAGAACGTCACAGATCTGAGGAGACACAGAAAATGCAACGACTAAATGTGCTGTGGGATCCTGAACTGAATTTAGAACAAACAAAAATCATTAGCGGGGAATTCTGTTGAGGTCTGTAACTTATAACATGCACTGATGTTAATTCCTGGTTTCGCTCTTTGTGCTACTGTCGTGTTTGATGCCTGCGTCAGTGGGGCGTTGGGTGAGGCATAGATGGAAATGTACTATTTTTACACCTTTCTGTAAATCTGAAACTATTTTTTCTTTCTTTCTTTTTTTTTTTTACCAAGAACATGTATTGGTACATTGTATACATAATCTGAAACCATTTTGATCTAGCTGGTTTAATAATTAGCTAGGTGGTGACATGTAACAACAGAGCACTCCACAACATGGTGCAGAGAAACCTGGCGTAGCTTGGAAGACACCTGCAGTTTTGTGGGCTGGTCAGTGATGCACTCAGAGCAGGAAGATCAGCTCCACCCAAAGAATTGTGGGTGAAACTGGCTCTGTGTATTCACTGAACCCAAATGAGATGTTGACTTATATGTGAGTATATATTAATTTTGCTATCATGCCAGGAAAATGAAGCAGTCACAAGGCTCAAGAGAGTTCCAAATATGGTTAGCACCAATCCAACCGTGAGTCTTTGCAGTGCTGGGGGGAACCCCGACCCGTGTGCATGCCAGGCAAGTGCTCTGTCCTCAGCTCCTTCTGGGTCCTAAGTGCATCTTCCTTCCTCTGCAGGAAAATCTGGACTATCTCACATCAGCAGTGTGCGTGCCACAAGTCAGCACCTGACGAAGATGATGAGCCCTTCTGCGTCCTTTTGTGCCACCTACATCTTCATGCCCAGGACTCTGAGTCGCTAGTTAATCAAAATAGCAAAGGTCAGTAGCAGAATTCGTGCTGTGGGATGGAGTTTTCTTCTAGAAAGCTAGTATTTCCCATGGTGGTAGAAATTTTACGCCTGGATCCAGATGTGCCACGCTCCACTTGTCGAGAGATAATAAAGCAAAAATCGAGTGCTTAAATATTAAGTGTGGCAACAAGCAATGGGAATACTTTTATGAGCTAAATAAAACCTTAATTTGATAACTCTTCCAACTGTCTCCGGCCCGAGAGGAGTTAGTCTCATCCTACCTGCATAGTGAGCAGCTTTTTGTTAGTGGAAGAATAGTTTTTAAAGTATAATTGTAGTCCACCAAGGACTGGACAAGGAACCCGGCACAGAAACTCACACCGTAGTCTAGTTCCGTGATCAATTTGATCACCACAGGTGTCAACGGGAATGGGACACATTCATACCTTGGTGAACATTTCAGAATCACAGTTCTTCTTACATTGACTCATAAAGACACCTCGATTGTTTATAGACACCCCTTTCTTCCATCTGAGCACTTTTCATTGTCCAATTTATGGAAACAATTTCTTCCACATGATTGTGATTTTCTGGGCTTAGGAAGCCTATGACTTTGCATACATGAGACAATAAGAGAAAGACCCATTGCCATGTAGGCAAGAGCCACGGAAATCTCCCTGTTCTTGTTGATAAAGGAAGTTTTCAGTCACAATCTGATGTAAATTATAATTATCTCAGGTATGAGAGGGATGGTGAGTTCAGGCCTGTTCACTCCTTTCCCCTCTGGTCCCCAGTAGGCGCTCTCCATACTCATTTCCTGAGAGGTGACCCCAGTCACATCCCAGCGATCTCTCCACGAAGGTCATCTCACGGGGACACAGGACATGTCGGAGAGCCCTGGGCAGAAGCAGGACCAGAGATGATGGGATGGATCTGAGTTTGGACTCCTCTTTTTTTTTCTTTTTTGGTGGTGCCGGGGATCGAACGGACTCCTCTTTCACTGGGCCTGTGTCCCCGTGTCTCTGGACCTCTGGCTGGGCCACATTCCTCCTTCTCAGGTAGCGCAAAGCATCTAGATATGCCTTCTGCATCTGTGCCATGCTGGGCTTAGAATGGGGAATAAACCACCTCTTCATGCTCTCAGGTATTATAATTTGTGCTGTTGTAAACTTTGAGTCTGTGTTTTGATTCTTCGGGACATTCATATTTAGTAAGCGCCACAGTGTGAGACCCGGACACTCCCTGCTGCTCCCGGGCGTGGTGAGTAGGAGATTCTCAGTCTCTGCTGAGTTAATGGCATCATCTTTCCATAATTGTGGACTCCCGAGTGTGTGTCAGACATCATCGCTGAGCTGCTGTCAGTTCCCCGGCAGCGCTGCCGAGGCACAGGTACGTTTTTGTGTTAAGGCCCTTCTGTGCACTGGGCAAATATGACCAAATTCAGCTCCTGAAAAGGCTACAAAACTGTCAGGTCAAAGTGCAAATTAGCAATCCCCCTCGGGAGTATAGTGTAATTAATTATGTTTGTAAATAACACAGACATTCTTTGATTTAGAAACAAGTGTTTTTCTGTGAAATAAAATTGCAGTAACTTTCAAGCTGGTATATCTCATTAATGAGATTTACTATTATTGACTACACTGTGAAATGCCTCTTTGTTTCAAATCATTTTCTAAATTATATTGATTTGCCTTCATCTGCCACCAAAAACCATTTCCAAATTTTCTTCTGGAGGAGAAATGTGTGTGGTTTAAAAAAGTTTCCACGATTTTCCCAGGTGATGAGACTTTGCACAAACAGAACAAAAACTAACTACAAGTTTTCTCATATTTTTATCTCTCTGAAACATCAGTATTCAGCAGAATATCCAGCATTATACATTCAAATGCTGTGAATTATTTCTCCTAGTTTGGAAAGCCGAATTCAGCAAGTGTCAAATCTTAATTTTGAGCTCTACTCCAGCTTACCCATGACATTAGACAAGTTAGTTATCATTTCTGGCCTCCAGCTGCTTTGTCTATAAAAACTGTGTCATTCATTTACTGAGTAACTATTATGTGCCAAATAGGCACTAGGAACATAGCAGCAAATGGAAATAGACATGTTTCCTAATCCCTAGGATCTGAGAATCTGCTGAAAAAAGCAACAAACAATGACGCAGAATGTAAAAGAGTAAAATGAGCAAGTGATAAATGGATGATTCATACACAATGGTGCCTCGGTTCATGAACTTAATTCATTCCGTGGTTCAGGAAAAAAATGGTCATGTTTGTGTTCGTCACTCAATGCAGAGTTCGCAAACAGAAACAGAATTTTGACTAATGCTTCTCTTTGTAGGCCCAATTGTTGGCAAGCGAAACTGTTCGTGAACCGAGGTACCACTGTACAGTCAGGCAATGTAACTGAGGGAGCTGGGGATGGTGGCTTTGGCCCGAAGGTCAGGGAGAGCGTCACCTTGACTGGTAACTTTGAAAAGGCAATTTGAAGAATGAAGGTGACTTGGCTACAGAAATCTTGGAGTAAATGCGCTGCAGGCAGAGGGAACGGCAGAGTTCCCTGAGATGGAACTGGCTGGTTCCCTAGAATGTCTTCAGTTGTAAAGTCTAACCATTTGCACTTGTCTCCGCGTAACGTTGTGCATGTGACATCCTGGGCTATCCATTGTCATGGGTCAGAATTAACCTTCTCCAGGCTCACTCTGTCTCATCATGAATTAGATGTATGTCTGAGTTTGTCTGCACCACCCCGACCTGACACACACGTGCTCCCTCTCCACCTTCCATGGGTGGCCCATTTAAAGATGAACACAGAAATACTGCTCCAATTTCACTTCCGATTCTTGCATCTAGGTTCCTCCCAGATACCATCAATTGCCTGAAAAATGTATCCAGTTTAAATGTCTCTGTTCATTTAGTATTTTCTGCAGGTATGAGGCTGCAGGTATGAGTAGCAACACTAATAGTGTTCACAAATTAAAATTGATAAAGATAATTAGGATAAGGTATCTTATTCTATATATAGCATATATATCCCACACATTGATCTGGTAGGACATTGACTCTATGAAGCATATTGTCTTAGTTACTTTCTCATTGCTGAGACAAAATACTCAACACACACAAATCAAAGGTGGAGAGGTTTATTTGGCTCACAGTTTTTAGAGTTTTCAGTCGATAGCCAGCTGGGCAGCACGGCAGATGAGCATGGCAGAGGAGAAACAGTCCGTGGCACTGCAGACAGGAAGAAGAGAGGTATGATGGGAGGAAGAGGAAGATATACCTTTCCAGGCACACCCGCAGTGACCACCTCTCCTCATCAGGTTTCACCACCTAACATCACACTCAGCTATAAACCCATCAGTGAAGTAACCCAGCAATAAGTATCACACGCCTATAATCTAGTCTTTTCCCAAAGTCCCACCTATGAGCTCACGAGGCTTTGGGGCACACATAGACACAAACCAGAAGAGATGTGTTACGCTTTGAGAGGTCTAACTAGTATCTGGGAATGTGCCCATCAATGACTATCTCCAGTCTAATTTAGTCCACCCGGAACACTTCTCAGGAGAGTCACAGGGTCTGACTGCCATCGCTCTAGAACCTAGAATTTATCAACAAGCTTTCTGCATTTTTCCTTCACGATTCAAATAAATTCTTTCTAACACCATGACCACCATGTTGGTTTCACTTCACCAGATCATCCTACTTCTAGCCTAAGGAAAATTATTATATTACAGCATATGTGCAAAAGCAGATTATGAGAAGTGTTTCCAAATTTGGCCATAGTTTGATTCATTGAAAAAAACTGTACAGATAAACCAGGCAGTGAATAACTAAAGTACTAGGACACTTTTTAAAGATGTGTGATCTATTTGGTGTTTATTATGTTTTTAAACAGGTATCACAGGTTAAGGATACCTCAGCCTGGGTGGCCTGTGGATGACTGACATGTAGGACAGCAAACTGAGGCAGGAAGACCCACCCTGGATGTGAGTGGTACCAACCAATAGGCTTGTAGCCTGGATGTGTAACACGGCAAAGAGGAAGGCAGTGTGCCAACTTTGGACCAGCTCCAGACTTCCCTTCGTCTGGGGACCTGGGTCTCCAGCTTCTCCAGCCTTCCAATGCAGACTCACACTGGTGACTCCACAGCGAGCGTTCCGGTGCTCCAAGTGTTCCCCTTGAACCCGTGCTGTGTCCTTCATTTCTCCTCTTCTGCAGCTTTGGGGGACTGCTCTGCAGAGCAGCTACTGGACCACCAGCCTCTGTGGTTGGCCACGGTGGATTCTTCTACCTGCAAGCCTACCTAAGAAATCCCCTCACAGAATTCCACACGTGTTTTCTCTTTTTCCCACTTGCATTTTCTATTGACTCTGTTCCTCCACAGAACCCTAACTGACCCCTGCTTAAGAGCAACCCTGGCCTCACTCCCCATCCCTACACTGCTTCATTGTCTTCTTTGCATTTCTTACCACCTGGCATTTTCTCTATTGCTACAAATGTTTCTGTCTCTTTCCAAGAGGGAGTAAAACTTTGTGTTCACAGGCATTCTGTTTTCCTTGCCATTGAGTCATCAGTGTCTGCATACGTGGGCGGCATAGAGTTGGTTCTCAAACAAAGCTTGCTGATTAAGCAAATCAGGACCATCACAATCTTATGCTGTGCTGCTGAGTGACTAAGTGGAAGCTATTTGGGCAGGCTGAATGGTGGGCAGATCAATAATGGGGAGAGAATGTTTCTTCCCAGTGTCTTTGCCATTGTAGAAGGAATTTAGAAAGAATCAGGTCTATTTTAGGTTGCCCTCTCATGCACAAAGACAAGGCTTTGTAAAAACAAAGTCCTGATGTGCTGAAATCTATTATCTGTCATCTATCTATCTGTCTTCCACCTATCTATCAGTGATCTCTATATTGCTTGCATTATAAGATACGATCTGGCCGCAGCATGGCATACAGGCTTCCTTGCTTAACTGTGTATGATGGAGTCTCCTGGTCTCTGCTGAGCCTGGATTAGGCAAACAGAAAGACCTAATCAGGGTTATGATTTTTCTCTTCCACAAGAAAGAGTGATGTTAGGAAATACATAGAAACTTTTATCTTGCCTCACAGCCAATAAACAGGGAGAACAGAAAGGAAGGAAGGCAGTGATCAATGGGGGAAATATTTAAGGGTTCAGAAAGATGTGCCATGTAGATCACTAATTTGGATTCCTAGAAACGTGATTATCCAATATTCCAAGCAGTGAAAAACTCATAATTGACCAAATTAGAAGATGGCTTTTCCTTGGATTCTGGTTTGGAAATACACTGTCTTGTTAAGCTTAAGTGAGTTTATTTTCTCAGAAATAAACAAAATCCAATAAAAATGAAATGAGCTTAAGGAATTCAAATTAAAAAGGACTTTTTATGGAATAATGAAAAAGAATATGTTTGACAACTTGCCACATTTTTATACTGGTTATATAAATCAAAAGCATAATATTCCTTCTCAGACTAATATTTTTGCTTTAGTGGAAAACTGATCTAATCAGAAAATGCCCCCTCTGGCAGCTTTGAACAAGTAAGCCACAGAAGAGTATTCTTTTCAGATCAGCTTCAAGTGTAGCTCTTCGCTTTCACACATGCTCGATTTAACCATTTTTACATTTGCAGTAATTATTAGAATATTTAGAGAGTGGACTTTCCTTTTTCCCTCGCCTGTCTGTCTGGAGGCTCCATGCACGGGCTTGTGTGTTTCTGAGATTCCATGTAGGGTGTTGAGGATCATAGCACCACTCTGCTAAGCACACAGGACACCCCGGGAGGGTTGAGTGTCTTCATAAAGGCTTGATGTGGCCACCCAGCTTCTCCAGGATCCACTTTACAGGTGAGTAAATGGAGGCAGGGAAAGGTGAAGTTACAGTTTCATGGGCTCAAACCCAGGAAGTGGCTGAGCTAGTGGTTCATAAGCCACTTCTTGTTAAGTAAACAGGTAGATAGCTAAAGGAAGATGGAGAATGGCTCCTGATAAAACCCAAGCAGCAAAAGCCAGACCCCCTGAGAAGAACTGGAAGCATGTCTCCTGACCTCCAGGGCCGTCCCCTGCTCCCAGCCTTGGGACTCCACAGAGAGGCTGGAGACACGCTGGCCCTGCCTCTAGTCTTGGGGTTGTCTTTGGATTCCAGTGCTCAGAAATTTCTGTCAGCATCCTGGTTTTTCACTGTTAAATCTCTGAGCTCTGCTGTTCTCTGTGGCACCTTCCTCGCCTGGCTTCCCAGGTGTTGATGAGACCACCAGGCTGGTTGATCATCTCACGCCAGCCTGGCAAGTCCAGCAACACAAAGCAGCTGAAGACCGCTCGTCACAACCTCCCCTGAAGAGCAGATCCTGCGATGCAAAGGGAATCGCTAGGAATTTGGTGGCAAATCTGTGCAGTTTGATTATTAAATACCAGCTATACATCACGGAGAATTTTCTAATTTTGGAGGTTGTGTGGACATTTGGAAAGTTTGCTCTTATTGCAGGAAATGCACACTTAAGAGGTTCAGGGTGATTTGCTATTGCGGTGGTGATTTATTAGCATTTGGTTCTGGGGGTAAAAATCCCTGGTACTGTATTTACAAACGTTATATTCCCTTGCCATTACTTACACTAAAATATGCAAAACTAATTGTTTTGTTATGCCTCAAACACCTGTGCCTGGTTGGCCCCACTGCCCAGACTGTGTTCCTGTGGAGGCTGACTCTGCTCCGCCTGTCCCCCTGCCCCTCTGGACCCGCCAGTCACCTGCCGTGCTTTGCCAAGGAGAAGGCGGAGGCCCGGGAGAGCAGTGGGCACACGCGTGGCCTTGTGAATCCTAGGCTAAGAAGTGGACCCAACACTTCTGTCTCTTCGTATTGGCCAAAGAGAGACATAGCTGAAGCCCAAGTCAAAAGGGGATGAAGCAGTATCACCCCACAGCAACAGGTATGAGAATTAAGGTCTGCAATCCCATCTACCAGGGTTATAAACAGGGAAAGATGGGGCTCCAAAGAGGCATGTGACAGATGTCCACATAGCCATCTAATATGCCTGAGGACAGGTTTACTATAGGAGGCAAGTCTTGGACCACCCAGCACAATGTGTGATCTTCAGTTATCAACTGGTAGATGTGAGTTCTTTTGTACTTCCAGGCACCAGAACTTCAGGTTTTTTTAAAATATGAATCAGTTGAAGAGAAAGATTGAAAAAATACCTTACTTCCTCTGTCTTTTCTTCATGAGGATGAGATGTTTTGTTTTGTTTGTTTCTGTGCCAAGCAGATGGTTAGAATTAAACACCTCCAGAGCATGAGGGTTTCATCTGAGCCACTCACTACAGTGTTCAGTATTGTTGTTCAACAGAGAACAGAGGGACTTAGTTCTGATTTTTAGTCATTTGAAAATGTTTGTACACCCCTGCCATCCAATCACAGTGCATTTGAGTTAGAATTTGGAAAAAGTGATTAATAAAAACTGGAGTATAAATAAGGATATGATAATATGTACCTATTTAGTTCAGAAAGCAAAAGAAAATAAAAGAAAGAAGAAAGGATAATGTGTAAAAGTAGTTATGAAATGTAATAGCTTATTACCCAGTTCCCGTCGCACCACCGACCTCCGAAGATCGCTGTGGCCCTCAGGTTGGCTTCTCCATGGTCACAGCCCCCACCGATAAGAAAGGAATCTGAGCTTTCGGCCGAATTGCTTGAGCAGTTTGAGGATTTAGAATGATTTGTATGCAATACAATAAACTTAATCTGCCTCTTCACCAGAATTTACGGTTGTTGGGGATTGGGGATTTATGACGTGGGGAGCACCGAGTGTACAGAGAAGAGGGAGACGCCTGCTCACACCCAGACTTCACAGTCCTCCTCACGCTGATTTACCACCATCCCTATCAGATCAGTCCCTCTGCAGCCCCACACAAATGATAAATTACGGCATAGCGGCCACAACTCCATATTTCTCCTTGTGTTTTGAATCGAACTTGAATTTGTATCCTTCTTTTTAGAATGATATATATTTCATTATCATTTGGAAGTGGTTGAATGTATTATAAAATGTTTGTAAATGCAAAGAAAATAATCGATCTCCTCCTAATTAAAAAAAAATTTAAGGAGAAAATTGCCAAAGAGTTAGAGCTATAATGCAATTATTCTGATTTATGGGGCATACTATCACTTTCTCACTCGGTCCATTCTCCTGTCTTGTTAGAATTCTGAAGAAATATTCCGCTAGAGTTAGTAAGATTTTACTTTACCTGATTTATCTTTTTCAGTAAATGCACATATATATCTATGAATATAAATAAATAATTTGTTATATAACCTCATTTGCTTTTCTTTTTGAGGCAAAAATTTGAACATTCGGGGAAAATTCAAACACAATCCCTGCAGGTACTTGGATTTTTAAATTTACGTCCTTTTAAATAAAGATGACGGGTTTTGCTCTCATGGACATATGTTGGTTGTAGACTCTGGATACAACACTTACTCTGGTTATAGACAGAGTCTGAATGGTCAAGAAGAATCGAATCCAGTTTTAACCAGTACACACACACACACACCCCTCTGTGTTGACCTTATTGAACATTCCGCGTGTGAACCTTATTGAAAATTCTGGATTAGCTCATAAAATCAGGAGTTATTCTGATTACCTGGGTGGGCATCAGGGGTCGAAAGTCAAGGGTAGTTTAGGAGACCTGAGAGGAAGGGGATCCTAGAGCCTCTTACTAATGTTCCATTCTTATTAGTGACTCAGCTTCGGGCAAAGCTTCTGATTGGCTTGTTGCCAGCCAGTCGGTGACTCTGGGGGGTTCAGCTGTTCACAATTTGTCCAATTACCAGGAAGGTAGGTTGATAAAATTTAATCAATACTTTTGAGTTTATCTCTATGCACTATTTTTAAGAAAGTAGGATGTGATCTGAAGAAAAAAAACAAACCTACTTTCCCATACATTAAAACATCCATGAGAAATGCCTGCCGAACAGGTCACAGGTTCAACCAACCTCACAGCAACACCCACTTTGTCAAGAGGCTGTTTATCCATCTCTTGATGCTCAGGACTTTCTGGTCACTCACGCAAGTGTGACGCGTGAATCAGCGTTTCCCGCCTTCTACTCACAGAGGCCCAGACATGACTCTGATCACGTGCTCTCTTCTGGATGTGAAATATGGAGGGCATTGCATCTGGACTTCCCTTGGGAAAAGGAGCAAGAGTAGAAGTTCTTACATTCAGACCCGGGTGCACATGTGTGTGACTGCACACACACACACACACACACACACACACACACACACACGCACATCATAGACCTGTTTCTATACCCAGTTATTCCTGGATGTTAAAACCACATATTCAGACTAATACCTCTAATTCCAGTCTAACATGGCCAGTGTCATTTTATTTTTGTGAAATTATAAATTTCCTCCTAAATTAGCAGAAACCTGACTCTTTACTCTAGTAGGCGTTTATTAATTCAATCTTAGAATGTACATAAGATGCATTCAAAATCACTAAATGGGTCCCTGCGGGAAGTAAACCTGTTAATTCATGGTTTTTCTTTTCTTTCTCTCTCTCTTTCTCTCCTTCTTTCTCTCTCTCCTTTCTCTCCTTCTTTCTCCCTTGTGCTTCTCTTTCTTTCTTTTTTTTCCTCTTTAAATCATTTGTCTTTAGCCTGAGGAAATATGGTACTAATAGTGCACTGGAAACTCACGTGTCTCAGTTTTGTCCTGTCGGTGGAGTGATGCTATTATTCTGAAGTGTACTTTCATTTGTCACGCAGGGTTCAGTTTTATAGTTTTGCTTGTACAACACTGTGCGAAAAGCACAATCAGGAACGATCCCTGTTCCCAGATCCTTCTGTCACTTTGCTATGTTTTCACTCACTTTCTATAAGCCTCCAATTTATAATCTCTGGGTTATTCTTTCCTGCATTATCTTTGCTTGAATAAACAGATGCATTATATCTTCGTATTTCCCTTTGTAACATAAAAGTTAATTTACTATACGTATAACTTTATTCTTTATTTTTCACTTTAAAGATATATTTTGGAAGTTAATCCGCACAGTAGACCACAGTAAGGATGTACCAACATTTACCATCCATTCTATTATAGAGAGAGTTTATATCATTTCTGGTGTTTTGCAATATAATACAATAATGAATAAGTTAGTGAGGATGGATTTTCATGTTTTCACTGGTGTATTTTTAAGGTAAATACCTAGAAGTCAGACTGCTGAGTCCAAAGTTGAAGGCGTATGTAGTTTTACTGGGTTTTGCACATTCTGCCCCTCAAGAGTTGTACCCATTTGCGTTCTTCCTGGCAGCGCATGAAGGTGTCTGTTTTCTCTCTGCTTCATGAGTACAGTGTATGGTTTTGCTTCCTATTTCTGCTGATCTGATGCGTGAAATTTTTTAACTCTGTTGTTTTTAACTTTTTATTTCAGTATAAACACATACACATAAGAAGTTGCAACGTTAGTAAAATGAGATCTCATGTATTCTTCATACAGTTTTTCCCACTATTTCTTCCAAAGTTTAAAATTATATGGCCATAGCAGACCTGAAAATTGACCTAGTATAAGGTGCGTGTATATTTCTATGAGCATCTTCACATGTGTGGATCTGTGTAACCACAACCATGGAGACCTCCTTTCCACTAGCCCTTTGCATGCTCCTCTGGTCTGTGTATCAATTTGTTGGCAATCAGATCTTTTCTATGTTGATATGTGGTGAAGATTGTATGTCTCTCCTTTCATTTAAATCTCAAATGAGAACAACAGGGTGCCTCAGGTTGTCCACTGTAGAGGAGTCCAAAGGTAAAGGGAAATATATATTTTTTCTGTGAATCAAGGTCCAGATGAAAGGAGAGATCTAAAGATAGCTGTGAAAAGGACCATGAATCCAAGTTGAAAATAATTGTCATGGCAGAAAGCTCCAAGAGAAGGGAAATGTGGCCAAGGACGAGCAAGAATGCCCTTGATCGACAGTGGCTATGGCGGTGGCCATTTCGGTGCTCAGGTTTTATGCAGGCACCCGCTTCCCTTCCACACATCCCTAGCAGGAAGGGGCCCGAACGGTTTTCTAGGGCGCCTGTGTCAGATCTGTGATCTGCCCATTAAGACAGAATGCCAGCAGCCGCCCCGTGACTGTCTCCCGTTACCTACTCTGTTGGTGACAGGCCTCTGCTGAAATTTGTCCTCCTGTGCTCCTTGCATCTTCCTCTGCATATCTCTTGTGCCTCATCATTTCTGCTGGATTCTAACAGTCCCGAGGCCCCGGGTGCTCACATCCATGTGGATGGAGTGTAGGAGAAAGTACAGGGTGTGTGTGGGGTGGGAGATGGGATGTGTGGGCACATCGGCTAATAGCACAAAATCATATTCTGCTATATGTGCATTAGGGCTGACATCAGAAGTGTTCTATTCACTTCTGCACCGGGCTGTGTTTCCCTACAGCTGTTTACCTAAGTATTCATCGTCAGTACAAGTAAACCTATCATGCAATTTCCGAGCATGGAATGTTGCATTTTGTGGTCACACAATGCTCTTCTTGAAAAGCAATTCTTCCACTGACAGACATTAGGTTTGTAATCATTATTTGTGAAAGCAAATAAATAGTGAACATCACTGAACGTGCAGTGCACACTCTGGGCTGCCGGCCCTGAAGGAAATGGCCGACATAGCAGGGCTTCCCACAGGTCTTGCACGGCCACCCTCCTGGGGACCCCAATTCGCTCTCCCGCCCACCGCAGAGGAGAGCACAGCCTGTTGGGCTGCGGAATTGGAAAGGGCACTGGAAAAGGCACATCCAGGAAGGAGGCACGAGGTCAGAGAAAAGAAGGCCCTGAATTCTGGCCGTGCCGGTCCCTTCTCCAATGTGTCCCCCACGCCCACCTTCACCGCCCTGCCCTGTGGCCCGAGCGCCTGCCCACTGTGAGTCCCCGCGCTGGGGCTCTGCATGGCTTCCCCTGGTGTGGGCTCAGCAGGGGCTCAGGCTGCAGGGCTCAGCCCCGTCCGCCCCTGGCTTCTGGGTGCCCTTCTGACATCGCAGACAGCAGCAGCGCCTGCCAGCCTCTCCTCCAAGAGCCACCCATGGAGCAGTGAGCCGGGTCCTCCCCCCGCCTGGCCCCTGCCGAGTCCCAGCTCCTGGGGCCAAGCGTCTCTTTCATTTTCCAGTGTAAGTGATTTCCTTATCATTTCAGTTAAGCTACTTCGAATGTGATTTTGCTGCTTGCAGGGACACAAAGTATGAGTTTAGACTTCATTCTGCAAGCAGATAAACACTGAATGTGGGATACTGCCTCAAGGCTGGGAAAGGGGCTAGTTCATTCAGGTTAAAGTCTCACACAGCCCCACAGCCACAATCCCTGAGAGTATATCACTTCCAACACAGGATTCCTTCATTTGTTTGAACTACAGACGATGTTCAACTCCTTAGTGCAGCTTTTTGCCAATGCAGAGGAGCAAGGGAAAGCGAGAAGGGAGACGGAGAGGGAGACAGGGCGGGAGGGGAGATGGGGGAGGAAGTGGGAAGGAGGAAGAGAAGGTGAGAAGTGAAGAAAAGGGGAGGGGCGGGAGAGGGAAAAGAAGGAAAAAGTGGAGGGAGAATTTCCTCCATGAATGTTTTTCCATCTTTATTGAGGTGTAATTAACAAATAAAAATTGTACCACCGTTATCATTTTGACATTTTAACCAAAAATTTCATCTATTGACTTACTACCTATGTATGTATCTGCAGAATATACATAAAATTGTTTTGACCATGAGTGCGTTTGAAGATCAGTGCATTCAGCTCTGTGTATTATTTGTCTGCCCAGCAGCATGTCTTGGAGAATTTTCCAAGATAGTAGAAGAATTCTTCCTCCTAATTTCCGAAGTATGAAATGCTGTTCCCTGCTAGAAATACTTAGCCAGACGAATTTAGACTCTTTCTCCTGAACTTTGAGGTTACAGTGTTTACTTTCCAAGTTTACTTCTTTGCCGTTTTTTTTCTTTCCAGTTTTTCAAGTCTGGTCTGGATGGGGATGAACATGGGTTTTATGCCTTAAACTAAATGGTTGCAGTGATCACAGTCATTATTTCACTATAATGAAAATAGTTCTGGAGACCAAATTGGCATCTACTGGACAGAGCACTGTGATTGGCTAGTGATGTCTGCCTTGGGGGCAGGAGTGGATCCGACCCCAGCGGCACCCTTTCCTGGATCCAGGTGGTGGGATGGCATTAGCAGGATTTCCTACACTGCCCACGTCTCCAGTGAGCCCGACTCCACATCTTTAATATATTTCTCATAGAGGTCAATGATTGTAGTTTCTTTTGAGTAGACTGATTATTTTTGTTTATCAGAACAAGAAATTGTCACATACTTCTTCAAAAGATGCTTTTGATTAGCTGTCATGTTAGAGGGTTTTCATATCTGCCTGACGAATCAAATCTGTATTTGCTCAAGCTGCGCACCAGACAGCCGTTGGCTGCCGAGCTCTCGGTTTCCAGAACAAATGTGAAGCAGTGGCCCTCTCGTGCTTTTGTGTAAATGAGAATGAACAAGATTATTTTGCAAACAACTGCTGGGCTATGTGCAAATGACTTTAACGCCTGTCCCCGGCTGAAAGAAGCAACTGTAACTCTTAAGAACATGTATGCCCAGGGTGGGGATTTGGCTCAGTGGTTAGAGTGCTTGCCTAGCAAGCACAAGGCCCTGAGTTTGATCCCGGCACTGAAAAAAAAAAAAAAAAAAAAAAAAAAAGAACATGTATGCCCAACAAAAATGCTGTGCCAATGTGCAGAAAGAACCTTTGTTGGCTGAGGTTAAAGCCAGGCACTTGATAAAAGCCCGCTGCCACATGCACTTACTATAGGACAAGCAGCCACACGTTTGCAGTGACATGACCTGTCAACTCTCCACAGTGGGCACTGTGACAACATGCGATACCAATAACCATCCCCAGAAGAATTATTGCTGCAGTAGCCAGAAAACAGGGCTGATGTGCTAAGCCATTTCTTAGTACATAATTAGAAATACAGAAGGACTGATCCCAGGTGCACTGGAGTCGGCCACACTTAACAGAGGGGAGAAATGAACGCTGAGGGCCTTGTTCCATTGGCCAGATCTTCCCGGGGAGCCCTTGCTGACCTGCAGTGTCTTAGGACGGATTGAAAAAGGAGACCCAGCCAGATCCGTTTAGGAGAGAAATTGCTGTGTATCAGCTATTAATAGAATTCTATGGCCAGAATGGGACACGGCACATTTCCAAAGGTTCTGAAATGCCATTAATATTTACGATGCACTTTCTAAGCAGCCACGAGGCCACCTTGTCAGCTGGATCTGCTCTGCACGGCTGTGTGAGGAGCACTGTGTGCCCAGGGCTGGGAGGCGAGGGAAGGGGCTCTGCTGCTCCTTCCCTCGCAGGGCTAGTTCTCACCCAGTCCCCTTCTCTTTGTAAACACAGTGTTCTCCAGTGCTGAGGGTGAGCTGCTGTCCACCCTGGCATGGAGCACTGAGTGCCGAGCAGGACCCAGGACGGCTCCAGGGATTCGCCTCTGTCTCCTCATCTGAGCTGCTTGCCTGGGGACACCACATGCTCCTGGCCTTCCGTGGACTTGAGCGCCTTCTCTGCTGCTGGACACAGATGACCGGTGTAGCCCTAGGTCATTCTGCTCTTTTGGTTTCTCCAGAGACATCATGATATGATACCTTCCGGCAGCCCGAGTTCAAATCCCTGCTCCCCATTTACTAGCAGTAGGGCCAACAGCATTTTCTAGGATCATGTGACCTTAGTATCTCCATGCATAAAAGGGTAAAAGAAATTCTACCAAAAACGCCTCACCTGGATATTTTAGAGAATCGAAGCTTATAATTAACAAAATGTTTATGCTTGGAAACAAAAAGAGAGGGAGGATTTTAAAAATAGAAATAATACTCAAAATACTGAAGAGAAGAATATCCTGAGCACTGGCCACCAGACGCGACCATAGCATCGTGGACTCTGCCCGGCACGAGTGGGCAAGATGCTGCTGCGCAGTTCTTCACAATGGGCTGCTGGTGCTAGGACTTTATTTTTTAATTTTAAAATGACTTTTACTGAGACTTCCTTTGGAAAAGATATTGCAAATAATGTTCAGGTTCATATTTCTGACAGATAAAAGATCCTATTTCTTATATATATTTTCACAGGCATATGGCATATGCACACACATGTATTCATTACATGTGCACATATGATCTTTATTAAAATATGAACACCATAAAATTCACCCATTTTAAGTATTTTATTCAATGATATTTAGTGTACTCATAGTTGTACAACACTGCAATCAATTTTACATTTTAATCTTCCCAAGAAGAAATTCACTCCTGTTTCTTCCCAATCCTCCCCACCGCCATCCCTAGCCACAGGTACCCCTAATATATTTTCTTTGTCTGTAGATTTCCTTGTTCTGGACTTTTCCTAGAAACAGAATCACAGAATGGGTGGCTCTAAGGGCCGGCTGTTTGCACTCGGCACTGGCTTTCAGGGCTCATTTCCGTGGGAGCAAACACAGTGTCTCCTCCCTTCCTGTGGCCGGGCGATGCCCGTTGCGTGGGTTGCCCACTCCTTGCTCACTGTGTGCTGCCCCATGGAGCCTTGAGGTTGCCAAGCTTACCTTTGAGGTCTGCTCTGCTGCCTGGTGGGTCATTGTCCTTTGTCCTGGATTTCTTGTTACATGGAGTTCATTTTGTTATCTGGATTCTTCTCTTATTGGTATATGTTTGATACATAATAATTGCATTCATCTGAGGGAACTATATATCCATCCGATCTTGATCAGTTTCCATCCCCGTCATGTGATCCCCTTCCCCATCTCAAAAGTCTGCTTCCCTGCTTTCTAAGTATCTCTCCTTTATTTTACTCTTTAATTTATATGTCAGGTTGTCTTACAAGGGAAGCCGTGCAATATTTAATCTTCTGTGTTTGACTTCTTTCACTTAGCATCATGGTCTCATGGTCCATTCAGTGTCCTACAAATGACCTGAATTCGTGCTCTGTACTCTCCCTGCCTTTTCCCACCCCCTCTCCAGCCCAACAGGTGGGTGCGAATGAACTCGGGCCCTGAGCAGAGACACGGCACCTGCCAACCTGGTGTGTGCCACACGGTGGCTGGCAGCCTTAGAGAACGTGGATCAGCGCTGTGGCACAGACACTGTGTGTCCTGGTAATCGCTCCACTTTTTAGTTTTAAAAACAGAGCTTATTATAAATATTTCAGGCGACATAGAAACAAAAAATTCATCTTTAATCATAATGCTCCAAATTTTCCATTTTTAATAACAGAGGCCCTTCCTCATTCTGGTCATTTCTCTAAGGAAGCATGGTGTGTATGAAAGAGTCAGCAAATAAGTAGTAATCATGTTATAAAAATACACGTGTGTTCTGCTGTCCATTTTCAATAAAAATATGTGAAATTTAATTCCTATTATATTTGAGAAGAGACCAACGATCCAGACAGACATTATTAGAGTTCAAATGAAATTCAGTCGAGTACAATAGATACTGTGTTTTTTGAAATATCCGCTGGTAGTTAAGAAATGTGTTTATGCCAAAACAAATCAAACCTCCAGAGCCGCTGCTGTGATTGCTATTGTATCTATCTTTAAATCCCATGGTTTCGTCTCAGTTAGCGCGGATCAGCCCGGCCTTTGAAGGATGGAGTTAGCAGGCCTCCTGCTGCCTTTACCTCCTGTTTTCATTGGTTACATTAATGTCTGAACATTTGCCACACTGCCTTCAGAGCGGAATTCTAATTTTACAGTGCTTTGGTCTGACGTCTCTGCTCACACCTTGCATGGCACTCACGTGGCCGCTCGTCCGTCTGCTTTTCTTCCAGGTGCGTGCTGTTGCTTCCCTTCTCAGGGCTCATCTTCACCTTTCTTATTCCTTTGTACCATTTTGTTGGGAGGAAGAAGGGAGTGTTGAATCAGATCAGTCCCCTGTGTCGAGTTGATGGATGGAAGGAGACAGGGGACCAAGGGAAGATGCTCCACCCGCACACAGCCAGCTCCTGCAGCCCTGTGGTCTTTCTGTTGCTGTCACCCCGGACCTCAGCCCACAGGCTCCCCGGACTTTGAACGCGGATGTGCACAGAGGGAACCCCAGAGCCTTTCCTCCAGCTCCGATGAGAGCTCTGTGTTGGCCTCCCTCACTGAGAGGCTTCTGGCTGGATGTCCTCGGCTTTCCAACTTTCAGACGGCCACTGTTCCAGCCCGCTGATCAATCCCTCTGTGACGTACACTCTCCTGGGCCTGTGTCCCTCTGTGTGCACTCTCCTGCGACTGAGCTGGGGCTGAGTCCTGGGTGAATGACACTGTTGTCCCCTGGTGCCCTTGGTCACATCCCTTAAACACAGTCTCTCACAGGAAGGCGGCTAGGTCACAAGAGCGAGGATACTTGGTGGGACCTGAGAAGCTGAGTGGCCTTCTGTGCCCTCATCCAGAGGAGACACCAAGGGGAGGAAATACAGACCTTGTCTTGGGATGGTGAGTGTAAGTATCACCTTCAGATAAAATAGAACATATCTAAAAAAACCAAAACCTTTAAAAACAAAGAAAGAAAGTCAAGTAGAATGAAGTCTGAGCAAATATCATTACGGTATATTCATCCATACAGTCACCGGACTCCAAATTAATTGTTTCCAAGAGTATAAAAATTGAAATTCAAAACTGACTCAGTATTTGGCTATGGAATTTACTTTTAACCTAATATATTGATGTTTTTCAAAGATGCCTTTCCTTTGCAGCCATATACCTTGATAAAACTTTCTAGTCATTGGGAAGAAATATAGAGCACATCTTTATAGCCACTTCTGGTAAACACATTCTACTTCTGGTTTTAACCCACAATTAAACAGCAAGCTTAAACCACTGATATCTTTGGAGAAGGGAGCTTGCTCAAGATTTGTTGAAGGAAGCAATAGAATTTCTAACAAAGAACAGAAAAGTAACAGAAAAAAAATAGGACGAGCCCAAGGAAAGAGCTCTGTGGACCTGGAGACCATTTTGGGCTCCTTTTCTGATCTCAGAATTGTCCTGGACAATGTTTACCTTCAGCAGTTGAGGCAGCTCCGTCCTAGCGAGGTGAGGGTGAACGGTCATGGTGGTGATGACGACGACCGTGATGATGGGGTCCCACTGTCCCTCCAGGGCACCGGGCTGCAGGTGGAGGGTCTGCACAGTGAGCTGCCCACAGGGCTGTGGTGGAAGGTCTAATGGGACAGAACACGGTCTAACGTCCCATGATTCCGCCGCCCTGTGACTTTATGTCCCAGGCAGCTTTGTAAGGCCAGGCTGGCTTCTGTCTGGGTCAGCCAGGCTCCCCTCGTTAGCTGCCTCTTGATAATCAAGTTTACAAGAGGTCTCGTTGCCCCTCTGGCCTGCAAGGAATGAAACCACTGAATGCCCTGCACACTGTCCCACAAACTGAGGTCCTGTCTGCAGCCACTTTTCTGCAAGGTGGTCTGAAATTGTCACCCGGAGAAGTAAGATGTCAAAGATCAAACAAAGCTGCTGTCGGCGCAGAGGAGACACCACTGGGGAGGAGGGCAGAAGTCTGGACCTCCGAGGTGGAAAGATCAACAGAGGAAACTGAAAGATCAAGGTGGGAAGATCACACTTGGTTACCTGTGTCACCCTTTTGCCCCCAAACACCAGGCGTAGGGTTCTGTGCCTGTGTGAAAGCTAAGGGAAAGTTGTTAGCATCAAAAGGCGTCACTTGTGTCAACCTCATCGAAAAGATTGACTGATGACGACTCCCACCAAAGACTTCCAGGACTGCAAGCCAGCACAGAGGCCACCACAAGCCCAGACAAAAAACGACTTTCCACGCAACGTTGGACTGGTGGCACGCTCGCTCTTACCCTCTTTGACCGAGGACGATTATTTTAAAAGCTGATGTACTCCTCCTCATTTTTGTCTTTCAAGCCTGCCCCTTGCCTGGACCTCCTTGAATTGACGCAAAGTTTACTCTAGCACACGTATTTCCATTTCACTGCCCTGCCACTTGCATCCCAATGCTATTCCCATATGATGTTCTTACTCGTTACTATTCTCTGTCTTGTTTTTCTGAGATTGACAATCATAAAACTCCCATGCTACCTGGCACAATGCTGGCAATGCGGCACTCGAAGTGTAAACATCGGATTTGTCCGGAAAACCAGGTGGGTGAGTGAAGATGCTGAGGAGCAGGACACAGATGGAGGTTGGTGACCGGGGGCGTCCTGCCCCTCCTGGGGGCCACCGCTCAGCCTGGAGACTGTGTTCGTGTGATGTGAGAGGATGGGTATTCCAGCATTTCAGGACCAGGCGGAAACCTAGGGATTTTATATTGACAAATCTTCCCACTATCCAACATCAGCTTGAGGACATAAATTGTAAATAAAGATGCTGAAAAAAAATCACTGCTGTTTGAGTCTGTGGCCACTGGGGTCTGACATTGGATCCTAAGCTGTGTGAGGGAAGAGACCATCATCTTGTTTCTGTCTGAGCATCCTCGGAGTGTCTGGTGCAAATAGGTGTGCAACACAAGAGCTTTCGGTAACCTGCTCATGTCGCGTGATTATCACTCTAGTCCACTTTTCAACCGAAGTGAGAGGATCATGCAATATCATTCCCCACATATACTGGCAGTTATTCCCTGGTCCCTTCCCCAGCCCGTGTCTACCACTGAGCTGTTTACTACACTTTTTCTTTATAAAAAAAATTTGTGCAAGTGGCATCATTTAGTATCTGTTCTCTGGTGTCTGGCTTCTGCACAATTAAATACTTTTAAGCTGCATCCATGTTGTAGGAGGTGCCAGTAATCCTACTGGAAAATTTGGAAACACAACTGAATTCCTATCTTTTTGGGAAACCTTGGGGAGAACATGAACTGGGCAGGCGCATGACAACACGGTGGTCACTAAAGTGGAAGAGCTTTGTCTCTGTTGATGTGGAACTTCTGCCAGTTTACTTTGCTCAGAGAGAAAAGCAAGCAGCAGGCTCCTTTGTAGCACATGCTGCCTGCTGCTCCCGTGAACCAGGCTGTGTGTCCTGGGCGAGTGTCTCACATTTCCGTGCACCTGCACGCATGTGCAGATGTGCACTTGCATGTGACAGGTTGTCTCGGAGAGACGAACAAGACAGTGAAGAAGGAAGCAGGAGCACTGGACTTCAGGATGAGCACTCAGAATGTGCAAAAAAAAATCTATGTATACAGAAGAGGCCAGCTGTGCACAGTCAGACCACACCATGAAGAGAGAAACCAACAAAGCATGCCTGTAACTGATGAACAGCCCCAGCAACACAACATCGGTGGTGTGAGGAACATCTCTCTCAATGCACGCTCACCCTTCGGTGCTCTTTGTTCTATTGTGTGATTGTGTTTAGCTACTCAAGAAATGCTTTCAAACTGAAGAAAAGAAAATCACAAGAAGGGCAACAGTATATGACAAACCTCACAAAGCAAATGCAAAGCAGCAAACCCAACAAAAACATTTTACTTTCTCATGACAACCCATGGCTAAAACAAAATTGGAGTTTGAGTCTCTGGAAGTAACATTGGCTTTATCTCCCCGGCCTCACGCTGCGTGTATGGTGAACTCAGATGCTTCATGCTGGGCAGTGGCAGTGCAAGCATCGAGAGTGGACATCTGCCATTGAAGTGCCTTCAGGAAGGGGCACGGGCAATGGCAGGGACACTGGGCTCTATGGCAGCCCAAGTCACTTGCAACTTGCCACCGTTGTCACCCGGGCTCAGCCCTGGCCTGTGTCCAGCTTGCATGAAGCCCCTGCCTCTTCAGACACCAAGTGTCCCCTGACTACCTGGCAGGACGGGTCAGCTCTGACATGGCCAGGGCTCACCTGGGCCTTTGCAGCAGGAACGCCAATGAGGATGGAACCTTATTCCCTTGCAGCCATCCGGGATATTTTGAGTCAGCTTGCAGCATTTAATTGGGCGAGATTTCTGCACACACTAATAGAAGTTCACAAGCCAAAACGGCCACATCTGTAAGACTGCTTAATGTGGCCTAATCAGGAGCGTTGCCAGGGTGAGCTGCCTGGGGTGGGGGCCTATTTCATCTCTGGTTGTTCCCACTCATGAAAAGCGGAGAAGTGCCAGGGCAGGAAGCCAATGCCCCTGCCTGGTGTGATGGCTGCCAGCCCCTCATCAGGCTGCTCCATCCTGAACAGGGACATCTGGTCCAGATTTACTTTGGCCATCATCTGTCCCCAGCCGGAGAGGGGAGGCTTCTCCCCTCCAAAGTGCACAGGCCAAGGTCGGAACTCTGCGGCATGACCTTGGTCACATCCCTGGACCTCTCCAAGCTGCCGCTTCCCTCCTGCCAGGTAGAGGGGACCCCCAGGAGCAGCTGGGCTGGGCGGACGAGACAGCGCCCTCCTGTGGCTGTGATGATCATTGAGTGCTCATCTTTATGTCACTGAGGCTTCATGAAAACCTCTTGGCCTAGGACTCTGGGAGGCTGGGGCAGGAGGATCACAAGTTCGAGTCCAACCTGGGCAACTTGGTGACTTAGCAAGACCGCCATGTCTAAAAAAATATAAAAGGAGATGCAGCTCACTTTGAAGGCCCTGGATTCATCCCCCAGAACTGAATAATAAAGATGATGATAATAATAATACTAACAATATTATTATTAATAGTAAATGAAAACACCTCTGGAGCAGGTGTTGTTTCCCCACAGTACAGAGGAGCAGACTGAGGCTCCGAGGTCGGACAGCTACCCTCTTCACCGTCCACCTGTCTGGCTTGCACCTAAAGTGTGTG
This sequence comes from Hystrix cristata, assembly GCA_004026905.1. Taxonomy (NCBI): domain Eukaryota; kingdom Metazoa; phylum Chordata; class Mammalia; order Rodentia; family Hystricidae; genus Hystrix; species Hystrix cristata. The sequence goes on along the minus strand of PVJO010015970.1, from coordinate 9,912 downwards.
TCCCTGCCTCAAGGCTGAGGGCCACAGACTCGGTCCACTCAGCATGGTGACCTCGTGGGTCACCTCATCATGGTGACCTCTGCGCTCAGGACTTTTCTCAGTCCAAGGGCCAGAGAGAAGGTGACAGCATTGCTCAGCCCCTCAGAGGCAAGGCTGGATCTCTGAGTCCTGACCCCAACCACCTTGCCACCTGGCAGGAGGGCGCCGACTCGGGGGCGAATTCCCTGGGGGCCTTGGGGTTCCCGGCAGAGAGCCTGCCCACTTTCCTGCTGATCTCTCCTGCTGCCTCCTCCTCCCAGTTGGCTCCCTGCTCAGTAGCCTCCATGTGGGTTCAGGTCAGAGGGCACCGCGTGTAACTCTGAGAACAAATGCCTGACACAGCGGTGGGCCCGTGACAAATAGACAAGATGCCCCCTGCCATTAGCCATCAGGGAAAAGCAAGTTCAAACCGTCATGAGATACAGCTGCACACCTATTAGAGTAGCAACCTGGCTTTAAATTTCCAATTTCAGCTAAGGTTCCTTCTCACTTCTCTCCACACCAGACCAGTTTTCCTCTGCAGAAACCACCCCTCCATCACCCTGCAACCATGAGCCAGCGGTGTCTGGTCTGTCCAGTCCACACTGGCACTACTCTGTCTGCCGCTTCTATTGCGACACAATTTGTCCTCATGAGACTTAGATTCTTTTAGACAGACAGAAAATACAGTGGATGAGTAATACAGGTAGTATGTTTGATCAACAAAAGTGCCAAGAAGTAAAAAGAAGATGAAGCGAGGAAGGGATGGCATATGTAGGGAGTCAAAGAAGCTTGGAATTTACAGAGTCTAAGAAGATTTTCCCCAGAAAGCTGGTCTTTGAGTAAAGAAGGGAGAAATTGCTGAATCGGTTTTGTAGATGCCTAGAGATTCCAGAGAGACTGGGGTGAGTAGGTGCAAGGGTCCTGGGGCAGGCATCTGTTTGGGTGGAGGAGGGGCTTTCCTTTGTAGGAGCTGGGGAGCCTTTGGAGGATTTGGGCAGAGAAAGGACTAGCACTGTGAACCAAAACAGGCTCACTCTGGCTGCCATTCCGAGGACAGGCTGAGGGCGAGCTGATGTGAAATAAAAGAGCAGTTAGAAACCTGGTGGGGTCGTTGGGTGGGAGGAGGTGGCAGCTGGCGCCAGGCATCAGCAGTGAGACACCAAGGGCTCAGACACTCTGTGTCTGAAGGTGAAAGGGGTCGGATTTGTGCAGGATGCCTAGAAGCACGCCAGGAAGAAAGAACTGGCCTTAATAAGCCAACTTGCATTCCTGTGGAGCATCAGCCGTCTGCCTCACACGCTTTTCCATGTTTTAACTGCCATCCCACAATTACTCCTTCAACAGCGTCCCAGGCAGAGAAGCCAAAGAGGGAGCCAACAAGCGGCGGCAGGTGCCATGATCTCCTCCACGAGGGGCCGACCCTCTGCGACACTGGCCAGGCCTATGACCGGGACAAATGGCAGCACCCTTCCCAACCTCAGCCTGTGCGCGGAGCTGAGGTGCAGTCTGTCCTGGGTGGTGAGAATTCCTTTCTCCTTCCTGCCTTTCTCCCCCACCCTGCCCGGCAGCTTCCTAACCCGAGTAGTTCTGAGTCTGTGTGCCGTGCCGGGCGCTTGGATCAACACGGGTGTGGAGTCACTGAGGCAGGGGAGGAGGGCCGGGGGTCCCCCAGAGAGCAGGGGGTCACGCTGGCTCCTCTCCCACACTTCTTTTCGAGTCTCTCTTCATCCCTCTGTGCAATCTTTGTCTCTCCATTCTCTGTGAGCTTGGCTTTCATTTCTTTCTGCCCACTCTGCTCCCTGCCTCTCCTGTGGACTGCTGGTCTCTGTGGACATCAGTCTGGCTCTTGCCCCTCCCTCCCTTCCTTTCTCCACCACTCAGGCCTGCCCTCTTCAGCCTGTCCTTCACTGCTTCTCCCTCACCTCCTCATATCCTCCTCCTTGCTAAATGACAAGACCCCAGCCCTGCTCACTGGCGGGGATTACCCGGATTCCGGCAGGTCTCCCAGCTCCCTGGCTGCTGAACCCAGCACGCTGGCTGCGAAGCTGCTGCTCCTGCTGGGTTAAGGCGGGCACCGCTCCTGGCCCTCCCGTGGGCTCCTGTCAGCGCCCTCTGCAGGCCCAGGTGTAAATTACATCACTGTTCTCTGCCTGCAGCTCTGGGGCAGCTTGGTGCTGTGCTAAGTTTTAATTTAGTCTAAGCTTGGTGAGAAGACAAAGATTCCTCCATCAGCAAAGCAGTCTGTGTTCGCAGCCTCCGTTGCTAATAGATCCCAGGCTGGGAAGGAACTAGGATAAGCACCTGGCACCCATTGCTGTGGTCAGTCTGGGACTGTGGATAAGGCAGAGGCCCACGGTAGGGACACAGGGCTCACAGCGGGCCTCACCGAAGCCATGTGCTCTCCACTTCCTCCCACCCTCCCCGTACCCTCTCTGCTCTTCCCACGTCTCCCTTCACCTCGCTCTCAGCCGCTGTCCCTCAGCTCCTGTGTTTGCCATTACACACAGACCGTCTCATCTTACAGTCCTGGTGGCCAGACATCCAGATGTCAGAACCCAGCTGTGCCGGGGCCACCTTCCCCAGGTGCTCTGGAGCCCAGCCGTCCCGTATCCTCCAGCTGTGGAAGGCTCCAGGTGTTCTTCCCCCATGGTCACCTCTCGGCCTCTGTGGTCCTGGTGCCATCTTGGTGTCTGGGTCAAACTCTCCTCCGCCTCCCTCGTCTAGAGATACCGCCGGTCTTATTTAGGGCTCACAGGAACAATCCCGATAACTACCCACCTCACAATCTCTGACTCCATCCCATCCGCAAAACCTTTTCTAAGCCATCGAGGCAACATTTACAGGTCCAGGCGTCAGTGTGCAGCCTGGCACAGCTCTGTCCTCTCTTGTCCCCCAGCAGTGATACACCTCCAGCCAGCTTCACCCCTAACAGCACGGTCAGCTATGAGCTCATCAGTGGGTGAGTCCCCTGCTGAGTCCGCTGCGGGCCACCAGCTGCTCCTGGCTCACAAACAGCTTCCATGAAAATAGTGGGACAGAGGCTTAGCCCGTGGACCCAGCACTGCTGCCCTCTCAGCGAACAGGGCATGTTCCCAACACATCATTAGGATGGCACGAATGGTGAGTCCACATCCATTTAGGGATCCTTGCTTGCCCCTCACCACGTGTGGACACTCAGCTTGGTCTGTGCTCCCGTGGACCGCATAGTCTCCTGGATCTTTCCTGCTTTATTTCCCTCAGCTCTCACGGGAGGAGCACTTGTCATTACTGCTGTTTCACCAGCTTCGACTTTTTCCACAGAAGCCAGACTCACCTGTTTGCAGGAGGTGAAAATGTACTTGACAAGAAAACTTGCGGAATACAGCACTCTGCTCGTTGGCCAGCCCTCCTGCTTTGCCCTCTGGGGATCAAGGGCAATCACCCTCGTTACTGGGCTATTGCTAGACGCTCACTGACCACAGAGGGCGAGAGCAGAAGCATCTCCAACCACTTTGCACGTCCCCCGTGTTGGCTGTTGCTCCCTGGACATAGAATCGTGTTTTGAGGCAAGCTGAAATTTTTATTGGATTTTCATCCAAGTGCTGTTTTCTTTGAAATGGCTTTCTTCATTTTCTTCAGAGAACAACAGGTAGCCAAGTTTTGAAAGCTTCTACTTTCATAATAACTTGTTATCAGAGGCCACAAAAACAGTTTAAATGGTGGACCAGGCAGACCCCAGTGATGTCTAATGCCTGGAATTGAAAATCATTAAGTTGTAGTAATCACCCTAGTTTTTGTCCGGCAGAAGCTCACAGCTTGCGTATGGTTTTAGATATTGGAACTCAGGACAAAGGAAACTGAAGCTGTTCTGAGAAGCTGTGGTCAGAGGTTGGCCTGGGGACATCAGCTGGCAGAAGAGGAGCAAGGGCCTCGGCTGGGGCTGATTTTGGAGATTTTACGGATAATGGAGAATCCAGAATATAATAAACCAGAAGGCACATGGTTAGTGTTCGGGAGCTTTTGGACTCCAGGGATATTTCTACTACTAAAGGAACTTCACAGTCTGCAAAACACATTAAGGCAGTAGTTGCTTGTTTCAAGATCTTTGAAGTTTTGACATTCAAAGGCTGGTTCTTAACTAAACAAGATGAAATTTTAGGTTCCTTCATCTGATGTTACAGCTGGGTGGAGCAATGGCCTGGTGGCTGAGAGCCTGGATGCTGAGTGTCTGTTCAAGGCTTGGCTGTGCCAAGGAGCCCTGCTTCCAAACGTGCCAGCTGCGTGATAGGAAAGAGCCCATCAGACCTGCGTGCTGCGGGGCTGTGCCGAGAGGGACGGCCTGGGTGACTGCCAGGCACCCGGCAGGCTTCGGGAGGGCGCAGGAGACCAGGCAGAAGCTGGTGTTGCAGCACACACGGGCAGGCGGGGGGGCTTCTTTTTCAAGTCAACCAGCTTAGTTCTGAGTGTTTCAAAACGTATCGAATTAAGCTTACTCGGATCTTTGATGATAATTTTTTCCTCAAAGTCAAATTGTTACAGGGCCAATCATATCTGCAAACTACTTCCCCACGATGCCTGGACTCGTGTCTGGCTGAATCAGAGACCACTTCAGTCAGGGTGGCACATGAGGCAGCTGTCTCGTCGTCCTTCTGAGCGTCAGTCCTTTGTTATTGAGATGGGCATTGGAGTACTGATCTCTTGCGAGGGGTGTTATAAGGAACAAGACCACGACACAGCAGTGTGCTTAACGCTGTGTTGTCTCATCAGACATCAGAGTCTTAGTTCTACCAATGTGTATCCCCAAGAAGCCACAGAAGCTGGGCGTGGTGGTGCACCCCCAGGATTTGGGAGACTGAAGCAGGAAGATCGCTGGGAGCTCAAGACCAGCCTGGGCTACATAACAAGGCCTTGTTTCTGTTTGGTTTTGTTTGTTTTTCAAAAGAAACACATAGCCAGATATAGTGCATGCTTGTGAGCATTTGCAAGCTTGAGGCAGGAGGCTCACTGTGAGACTACGGCCACCCTGGGCTACATTTTGACTATATAACAAGTTCAAGGCTTGCCTGGACTACATAGCAAGACCCTGTCATAAACAAACAAACAAACAAACAAATAAATACATGGAGCAACAAGTGTAAATTACTAACATAGTGTTATCGGACGGGTTCCGATATTGCTGGCTTCTTGCCCTCCTCAAGCAAAGAATTGAATGAAGGGGACAAAAAGTAGTTCTAAAGTTTTATTTAAAGTATAAAGAAAAGAAGAAAAGGAAAGTTGAGCATAACAATAGATACAGCAAAATGGGGACCAGGCCTATAAGGCACGGCAGGGGTTACCACGAGACAGGCATGGTAGCAGCGGTGCTGGGGATGCAGCCATCGCCTTCCATGGGAGAGAAAGGGAGAGCTCCTTCCCGGCAGCGCGGTAGAGAAAAAGAGCGCTTGCTTCAGGTGTTGCTACTATTTATGGAATGGAGTTCCCATGGAATCTGGCGAGAACTTCCTGCAGTCCACGTGAGGGCTGGTGCTTGAAAGTCACGCCTCAGGCTGACGTCAGGTCCAGGCCACTCCCCCAGGTCACGTTGCCTTGCCAGCCAGCCTTAGCCACGCCCTAATCCTATTTCAATAGGATTTATAGGACTTCACATACAATTGCCGATTAAAAAGTCGGGTGGTCTGATTTACATCCTTCATAATACTTACAATATGTGTCATTGGTTGACTAATGTTTTTAGTGTTTTATCCTCTTCTATGATCCGGGCTCCATGACAGCAGAGAGTTTCGTTTCACTCACGGCACTTGTGCTGCCGGGCACAGAGCTGGTAAATGCTCTCTCCTGGAGTACGGGGCGGGGTGTGGGAGGCGGGAGGAGTCTGCCAGCATTGCTCAGTGCACACCAAGGGAGGCTGTGTTGTCTCCCTGCCCAGACAAAAGTAGGGGCCTGGGGAGGCTCAAGGGCAAAGGGTACGTGGACAAACTTTCTGCCTGGTCAGCACCAGCCTGGACCCTCAGAAGGCTTTTACTTGCAAGACTGGAAATGATCATTGGGAGGGCATTTTGATTCTCTTTCTTACTTGGAGACTCCAAATGACTTAGCGGTGTAGGCCTTGGTTTTAAAAATCAGGCTGACATGAGTTCCAATCTTGTCTTAATCAAACTTCCTGGACCAGTGTTGGTTCATTTTTATATTACTTTCTTACTTCATCATATAGAAACATAATGGATTTTGGAGGAATAAAGATATCCTGCAAACAGGAGCCTAATAACACAAATTTAAAACAGTAACACGGGGGTTGGGGATTTAGTTCAGTGGTTAGAGTGCTGGCCTACCAAGTACAAGGCCTTGAGTTCGATTCCCAGCACCAAAACACAAAACGAAACAAAAAAACAGTAACACACACACTGTGTACTACAGTGAACTTTACATGGTTGCAACTTAATACTGCATCTATGTGGTTGTTTACATTGCTTATTGTTACTTGCAAGTGGCACAATGTATTATGATCTGTAACTTTGTGTGATTTTAGATAAATTTTAATTTTTAAAATAAACACGTATTGAACAAAATATAAGTGCTGACTCAAAAATAAGTATAAAGATAAAGCTAGGTCTTCTATTTATTTTTTGATATACAGAATATTGGGCATGAAAAAATAGTTTTCTCCTGTATCCGATGTAAGAAGCAACTGTGCTTGTGGTTTTTGGAAGCTTTTAGAAGACCTTGAAAATGATAGGTAAAAATACTATAAGGGGATTAGAAAGACAAACATGGTTGTAAGGAAATTTATAGGAAAAGAAAAATGTGAGCCAGAGTTAATTTGATTTCACAAAGTGAGATTCTTTTCCCTTGAAAGTCCGTATGGAGACACCCATTACTGTGCCTAATTTTCTGTGGGGCTTTGCGGGTAGCGATGGCTTTGTCCTGGTCTCTGCTCTTGCAGAATCTGACACAGAGCCTTAGCACACAGTATTAGTGTTTAGTTCCAAAGCCTGAGGGTGGAGCACATGTTTATAGTACGTGAGGCCCTGGGCTCAATCCCCACATCACACACATGCACACACACACGATGAAAAATCAGCTAATTTAAGCCAAACTTATAACACAGATTTTGAAGGCCACTGTCTCATAAAGCCACCAGTAATTTTCACTAAAACATGGTACGTATGTGAGGCCAACTTCAAAAGCATTATTAATGTTTAGAAATGCTGATCTGGAACAATGCGGTTCCCAGGCTAGGAAAAATATCTTTTGCTAGAGACAAAATCTGAATGACTTTAAGACACTATTATCAATTTAATTAATTAATTGATTATATCAGTATGTGTTTTCAGTACATAATGATCACATTTATCAGGAGGGATTTGAACATGTACATAACACAACTTAAGAGAGGGGAAGGGGACCAAAAAAAAAAAAGAATTAAGGACACATTTTGATTAAATGGATCTGAAATTCTAAAATATTCAAAGATTACAAAGATCTGACCCACTCCCACCAGCTCATCTGCTCCAGAACGGAGCACACTGACGGTTCAGCGCCCTCCCTGGCCCTTAAGGGCACTGAGCGTTTGCTGGGGCCACACAACCAGGACACGGAGGCTGAGAAAGGCTGTGTGCGCCTGGCCAAGCCCAAGGAAGACCCTCGCCCCAGCAGGCCCCTGGCTTTCCGTTCTCCTTGCAGCCTGGCAGGGAGCCCCGCAGTGCCCAGCCCTCCCATTCCTGAGCAGCCCTCCCTGAGAGAGGCTCTGTCCTCGGCGGCACCCTCCTGACTTCTCCCTTTCAAGGGACTTTACTGAGCAACCTGCACCCGGCCCTCTAGTAGAATGACTTTGGAAGACGGTCCTGAACTCAGTGGTTACAGCTGCTTAAAGACAGACTTTTCCCAGCATTCCAAAGTGCAAATTACAGGTGACCCCACTTTGCAGAAAAAATTCAGAAGTAGGAACTGCTGTGTTCAGAGCTGAGCATCATCAGCCTCTATCTCAAATCCTGGAGCCTGCGCAAACTGGGTGGATCTGGTCAGTTAACTGCGGCCCAATTGTCACTCTTTTAATGTCACCAGTGATAATGATATCAAGAGGCGTCTATCATGCCTTGTAGATGCGTGGCGCCTTCAGGTGCTGAGCAGCAAGGCCACACAGCCCTCTCCAGAGCCCGTGGACAGATTGCAGTGGCGGATCCTCAAACAGATAATTGGAATGAGCTTTTCAAAATTTTTAACACACATGTGTTTTCAGCTACATTGCTTATAAAGCATGTTTTCTTCTCTTTACTAAGTTCCTCCGAACGTCTTCGTGACGGGGAAGAAAACACATCATTTCCAGAGTGTGATTATCTTTGAGTGTCTATCTTTCTGACTATGGGATGGGTGATTAGTAACCGCGCTGCTTGCCAGGGAGTCGGTTTTCAGAACATCTGAAGCCAATCAGGCATCATCAGTGTGGGGCTGAATTTTCTCACTCTTGGAGAGAAATAAATAAAACACGGTTGTGGCTCTGGGAGGCAGAGACGGCGGATCTGTCTTTGCACTAATTAAGTTCTCCGGATTCGGTACGAAGTGGACCAGACGCTAATGAGGTACTGAAAAGCGCATCAAAGGGCATAAATGGTTTAGCGCCATTCTAGCCCCAGGGCAGCCTGCTGTTTCCAGAGTGCCTGGGATGGGCAGGGCAGGGCAAGCGTCTTCTGATGGATGTGCTGTCAGAGGAAACCTAAAGCTACCCGGCGCTTGTCTAGAAATGTGCTGGGAGCCAGCTGGGGTCTGAATTAACCTGCTGTCGCTTCTTCACGAAAGCAGCACTTTGGTGCAGCCAGCTACAGCTGCTGGGCTAACGCTGGGCAGCCATGAAAGAGTGCTCAGACCCTGCCTCCCGCAGGGCGCAATGCTCAGCAAGGGCAGCAGGGCAGGCAGATTCCGGAATGGAGATTTGCCAGAGGAGGAGTCCAGGCTGGGCAGCTGGGGAGAGGGCTGGTGAAGGTGCCCGAGGGTGGGAGGCAGGGTCCTGGCGAGTCCACCCGTCTTTCCGGAGCACAGTCAGACTACAGAGGCGCTCCTGCCCCCGGGGAATGCATGCACCTAGTAGTGACGGGGTCATCATGGCTCTGGGCAAACTGGATCCTGAGGGCCTTCATGACTTGGTTTTGCTCCATCTCCTACTTCTGCTTCCCCTGCACTGTCTTTTTCAAGATCGATTCTTTGTCTACGAGCCCTGTCATCTCCATGATTTGCATCATTCCAGCTATAATGCCTGTGGAACAAGACTACACAACAAAAGTGCTGGATGGCACTGAGGGGGTCTGACGCTGGTCCCTGGACTTGGCTCTCTCGGGCAGTAGGGTGAACTGTGCTGGCTGGCCAGCCGTAGTCCTGTGCCTACTTCTGGGCCTGTGGCAGTGTTAACTCAGCCTAAACAGTGAAGGCTGCGAGCCTCTGGAAGCCCCGGGTCCTAGAGAAGAACTAAGATGCTAGGAGCCTGGGGGACAGGAGCTGCTGGGCAAACCCAGCTCCCCCCGGCACATGACAGCAGGTCTCCATCCAGCATCCTCCGGCACGCAGAGCACATCGGCAAGTGCAGTCCAAATAGCCCCCGTGCCAGCTACACACGCCACACCAGACGCCAAGGCCAGGCAGAAGTGAGGGAAACCCTGCCTCAACTTTGCAGTCAGAGTGGGAGAATTTTCGAGAGATCCAGCATTTACTGTGTATCTACCTCCAAGCCAGGTTCCATGGGAGCTACAGAGAAGTGAGTCAAACCTAGATCTGCAGGTTTTTACAGACAGGCAGCAAATGATGGACTAGCACACACAGTACTCCATGTTCAAGCTAAAATGTGGCTACGTCCGCACCCAAACCACAGCTTACATGTTTCGGGGTCACGAAAGCAGAAGAGCCTCTACCTTTGGGTGTACATTG
>PVJO010015969.1:0-43462 GCA_004026905.1 Hystrix cristata | reverse complement strand
ACTGCATGTTTGAATGGAGGGTTCAGGACCTCTTCAAGAAACTCCATAACATTTTCTTCATTGACAAATAACCTTTCCTCCAAAGAATCGCTGTTTAAACCACAGTACCACTCGCGCCAATGTCCACGACTCCCAGGAGATTTGGCCAGTACTACCACTGCATTGTCCGAAGAAACGCTAATCTCAGGTTCTTTGGTACTCAACTTATTCTCTGGAGCAAAACGCAAGAGGAAGGTATAAGCTAAGTCTTGTGCGGAGAAGCTCAATTTGTACTGGAGGGGCTTCAGATCCCCTTGAAGGCTTTGCGGCTGAACCCCGGGGACTTGAACTAGCAGAGTCAGGGAGTCTTCGTCCTGATTGCACTGCAGAGGAGGGCACACGGGTTCCCTGCTCTCGGCCTCCGGGCCACCCATGACTCCGGCCGGGCGATCTGCGCACGCGGCCCCACTTCCTGCTGGAGACTCCCAACCGGAGCCCCGGGACGAAGCACAAGGGGAGCCTTCACCCGCGTCCCCAAGAGACTTCCCAGCCCTGGGAATCGGCTCCTTCTGCAGGCTGGGTGGCGAGTGAGAGGACGCTTCTACGTCCCGCTCCTGTGGCCCGGGGACCACCCGGTCCGAGGGACCGCCAGCCGTAGTCTACCAACCATTATTTGAGTTTAGTGTTTATCTTTCTGTCTATAGACTCTTACTACATATATATATGTTCCTAAACAACATATAGTATTGTTTTGCTTCACTTTATACATTATTACAAAGCTATTCTACAAACCTGCATTTTCTCCTCACCCTTATTTTTGAGATTTATTTACCCATGTGGATGCTGAAGCTCTGGATCACGCCTACTCCTGCATCACTATTTGTCTATTTCCCATGGAAAGACATTCATGTTATGGGAGAATAACTCCCAATCTATTAGATGTCAGATGTGCCCAGTTTGTGTTCTCACAACATTGAGGAATGAAGTTGTGGACTGAAGGAGGAGGTTAGGAGAGTTTTATTGGAAATGAGAATAGTTCTTGGATTTCCAGGAGGGTTCCTGAGTGAGTGGCCACCGAGGCTCTTTGTCTGCCGTAATTTACATAGCAACATCACAACGTGGGCCATATTGCAATCAACCTATAGGAGGGAAATGAGGCACATAGCAAGGGCATATGGAAAGAACAAAGGCATTCCTAGAAAGGGTTGGGTCCAGGTGTTCTGGTCACCCAACTAGGCATCTGATGCCTATCTGGCTTCGCTGGACCAGATGGTTCTAACTACAGTATAATTTTAAGTTGCGGTTTATCCCTGGGGAGGCCTGTGGGCCTGGCTGTTGCATCTCCGTCTTGAGGCCTGGCTCTCTTCAGATTGGCCTCCAGTCAGTCTTGTAGTGTCTCCTTTTCTGTGCTGACTTCCTCAAGGGCCTGATCCCTCTCTGACTACATATTAATTTCTATCCATCTTAGCTGTCAGTAACATTCAGTTTGTTCACATGGTTTCATGATTATGAACAACTGTGCTTTAAGTATTACTGTACGAGTCCTCTTATCTGTGTGATAGTTTCTCCAGGGTCAAAGCCAGAAATCGATCGGCTAGAGTCCTAGTTCCTGGGGCCCTTTAACTTCATCAGAGATTGGCAATCGCCCCCTCTCTGTGGATAGTAAATGCCTGAGGAGCAGGGACTCTGCAGTCTCCTTTACCGTAGTATTTCCCAGGACGCGGGAGAAGAGTCTAAATACCCATGGACACCGGTGAATGCAGAATAATTGTCGGTCACTTGAAAGAGCAAGGTTTCCTGGCCTGCAGACAGCGTTTCTTCTGTTTGTCTCCCAGAGATAAGAGACTCTGCGAAGGGTAGAAATTTTTGCCTTTTTTTCTCCTCTTTCTAGTGCTGGCGATAAAACCCAGGGCCACGGCAAGGCTCTGCACCCCTGGGCTCTTTGCCTGTCGGCTTCGCGGCCCCGCCCCTCCCCCACCCCGCGGGCCCCTCCCCCACCCGCGGGCCCCTCCCCCACCCCGCTCCCACTGGCTGCTCCTCTCCCCGCCCCCCTTTCCCCGCCCCCCGCCCCCAGGTCTGCTCGCCCCGCCCCTCGCTCCGTCGCGGCCGAGCCGGACTGCAGTTGATGACGGGCGCGCCGCCTTGGGCCACGGAGAGGCGGTGGGTGGAGGCGCGCGGCGGGCGCGGGGCGGCGGCAGGCGGGATGAACGGGGCGCGGGGCGCGGCCTGGTCGTCGGCCGCGGTGCTGCTGGCCGCCGCGGTGCTGGGCGGCGCGCTGCGGGCCCCCGGCGGCTCCTCGCAGCCAGGTGAGCGGGCCGCTGGGCGCCGGGCGGGGCGGGCGCGGGGCGGGGCGGGGCGGGCGGCGCCGGCGGCGTCCCGGGCCGAGGAGGGACGCGTCCGCGGAGCCCGCCGCTGGGCCCTGGGCTTCGGGAGTGCGGGCGGAGTGCGATCTGAGGCCCGGAGGGCGTCTTCGCCCCGAGTGGACTGTGGTGTGCGCTGGGACAGAGAGACGTTTAGCGTGTCCGGCGACTGCACAGCAGCTGGGCCCCGAACTCACGAAGGAGAGGGGTGGACAGCTAGGACTCCGGTGCCTCGGTCCGTCCCTCCGCGCTCTAGACCCGTGAATGAGGCTCCCCAGGCCCTAAAGGACGTCTCTTGGCTTGGCCCGGGCCTGCGGGCCCTGGAGGGTGGGGAGAGTGCGCCCTGCGGGGGCGCAGACGCCCGTCCCCGGCCTCTGCGGCGCCCGCTTTTCCGGACCGGGACGCGCGGAACTTTGGTGTCGCGCGAAGTGTAAACCGCCACTTCCCGATCAGAATCTTGTGGGAGGAAAATACTATAGTGACTTCAGCACTATTTGGTAACAATTATTTTAGGAAAAAAAGTGATTTGTGGATGGTGATTATGTGTGGTGAGAGAGAACATACTAGCATTCTGAAGAGTTCCATTCCCAAGAACCTTCAGGAAGCCGGCTGCAGAGGAGAGCCACTGTCGGTGCTGCCTGGAGCCCACGCTTGTGCTGGACAACTAGCTCTGAAGAACTTCGTATGATTTTAGTACTTAATGTTTACTGGAAAAAAATAAGTAAAATATGCCTTAAAAATATGCTTAGCAAAAATACTCTGGAACAGAGAGTTAGAACTAGAAGTTAAATTTTTGAGAATGAAATAAAGGTCTAATTATACAAGCAGCACATTTACCTCACCCTGCTGAAAGGTGGGTTCTTCACCAAGACAGGGTAAACAAGAAGAAAAAGAATTGTTGTTCGGTCTGTAATGCTCTCTGACTCTTACCCTGGTGTTAGGTCTTATGTATGGGAAATTGGTAGCTTCTTCTGTAGCCGAGCCTCAGGTTCAGTTTAGAGGATTCTTTTTCACTCTTTATGGGGATTGAACCCAAAGCCTCGCACAGAGCTGTATCCCTAACTAGAGGTCTTATTTGATGGTTTAGTAATTGTGACCTTTGTGTCTGTTGTACAGACTCCCATTTTTGTTTTTTGGTGTTTTTCGTCTTTTTTTTTTTGGCCTAAAATTCAGGTAGTGCCAAGCAATACAAAGAAAGATGCCAAAATCTCCTGGACTTACAATCACAGTTTCTAGCTGTGGTCTTCAACTGTGGCTGCATATTAGCATCACTCTGGGAAGTTTGTTGTTGGGTGGATTGGGGGGGAAGACTTAAAAATCTTGCCGATTAGGTAGATTCTGATTTAATTGGTCTGGAGTGAGCCAAAATCACAGGTACCTTTTTTTTTTTTAAAGCTCAGCTAATTCTGATGCTCAGCACGGACTGAGCACCTCTGTACACTCCCACGGAATATAATTACGTAGTAATGATGACAATGAAGAGCTTTGAAAATCAAAAACTCAGATGGAAAATCTAAACCTGAAACAAGAACCTTACTCTGTCCATTGTTAAAGACTCAGAAATATTTGAGAGTGAAAACAGTCGTCAATTCAGCTTTGATGGGAAAGGCTGGTGATGCATAGAAAAATTACAAAGGAAAAGCCAATTATTCTAATTTTGAAAAGGAAAACCATCAAAACTGAACAAAGGAAATGAGAATGATATTTTAAGAATTATGACTAAGACGAAAAAGAATATTGTTGCTGTGTAAAGAAATTATACAGATACTTAAGACCTCAGGGGTTAAAGTGTCTAGATAAATATTCCAGCAATTCATGTGAAAGGAAGATGTTAAATGTTTGGAAAACATGTTTAAACTTGCTTATCATTAATTCAAGGTTCTGATTTCTATTCATCAGACTAAAAAGTGGAAAAAAAATTTAAAAGGCTCATCCTGGACCCACTCCTAGGGAAGAGATATGCTTCATCCGAGGAGACTGGTAACCGGGAGGGTAGGTTAGACTGACCTGAGCTTAAATCCTGGCTGCTAGTAGGTAGTGATCTTAAGCAAGTTGATTGATCTCTCTAGAGCTCAGATTCCTCATCCAAAAATGGAAACATGCCAGTCTCAATGCTGTGTGCCTATAGTTGCAGCTACTCAGGAGGCTGAAGCAGGTGGATCACTTGAGCCCAGGAGTTTGAGCCCAGCCTGGGCAATATAGGAAAGCCCCTCTTTAGGGAAAAAAAAGCCAAAAAACAAAAAACGAAGAGCTGTTTTCTAGGGGGCTCGGCACACAGTAAGAATGTAGTTATTTGTATTGCCTGGGAGTCTCTCAGACTCTAGGAGTCACCACAGTTGTCTTAGTTGTCTATTTACCAAACTGGAGAATAGTTTCAACAGTACATATGAGAAGTGGTTAAAGGCCTATTTAGTTCTCCTGAAATACCAGTTCACTTTCATTTCATTAAGGAACTATGTGAAAAGAACACATTCATTTCAGATATATGTAACATCATTTCTTACAAAGAAATGGGACATAGGGAGGTACTGGAAATACTATAAGGTTATATGGAAAAAGAAGACAACTTTTAACAATATTTAACTGGGATGTTCCTATCCTGAAGAAACTCTGGGTGTCTTCCAATGGATTGTATGTACCCTGGATCACTTTAATGATCATTTATTGAGCACTAGACATACTATCAAGTTTAGCCTTCCTACCAAGCCTATGAATTACACATCCTGTGACCCCTAGTTTGTTGCTGAGGAACCTGAGGCAGGGTGGGATTCAGATTTAAATTGATCTAACTTGGAGTCTACACATTCAACCTGCTGTACTTTATCTCTTCCTCTGAAAGCTCTCCAGAAGGACACCAAAGAACAATAACAACAATAACAACAGATAGGTAAACCTTCATTAACCTAGAGAATAAAAAGCTTCTCTGGTTGAGTTATGAATTATGTGTTTGTTTTCACTGAGAGCTAGAGAAGGGTAAATGAAAATAAACTTAAAAATAAGATTTAACCTGGCTAAGCGAAGAATTCCTGAATTAACTGTTCAGATGAGTTAATGGAGAGCTTTTGTATATTACAAAATAAAACACACAAAATTTGTATATTTTTAATTGTGTTAGTAGTTTTACTTTTTTTCTCTTTTGCCTAGAAGTTAGAGGATAATTTCTCTTACATATAAGGTCACTGTAGAATGGCCAGTTGGTTTAAACAAACCACTCTTCTTTAATTTCAGACAATACCAGTTCACTTTGTTTTTCTACCAAATTTCCAAGACATAATTTTAGAGTCTGCATCTTTTTTTTTTTTGGGGGGGGGGTGGTGCCAGGGATGGAATGTAGGACCTCACACATTCTAGGCAAGTACTCTACCACAAAGCCACACCCCACGTCCTGAATGTGCATAATCTTTATGCCGTCCTAAGAATATCATACAGTAAACTGTGACCTGTGTGTTTGATTGAATACCAGACCAGTGGATCTTTCTGTCCTATAACTTCCTCCTTTCCTGTTTCTAATCTGCCATAAAAGCTAAAAGAACATTCAGAACCCCAAACCAAAGTGATAGAAAGTAGGACTCTGCAGACTTCATGTACATCACCCAGGGATCCTGCTAACTTGTACACTGTGACTAGACAGACTGGAGTTCTGCATCTCTAACAAGCTCAGGCTAAGCTCTGAGCCTGGTAATGTGGTAGATGAAAGTCTGGGCCAAGGGCATTATCTAACTCGTGTGAGTTTTCATCTGTGAAATGGACAAAATATGCCAGACATGAAGGCACATGTCTACAGTTCCAGCACTCTGGAAGGCTGAGGCCGGAGGATCATAAATTCAAACCCAGCATGGGCAACTTAGTGACTTAGTGAGACTCTGTCTCAAAAAAAGGACTGGGAATGTAGCTCAGTATGAAGGCCCTAGTTTCAATCCCTAGCACTGGACAAAAAATGGGCAAAATATATAGTTCATGAGGTTGTCATTATAGAATGGAAGCTGCTAAATTCAGAGTATATCACATGTTAGTACCTGATGAATGTGCATAGTCTTTTTATACAGTGGATTCGAATGGTGTTGACTAAATCCTTGTTTGTAATAGAGACATTTGTGCAGAAGGGCACCTGTGTGTGCATGTGTGTGTGTGCTTGCATGCATGTGTACATCCTTACAGTAGGTAATGTATTAAAGACCCCATGAAGTCTGGAGTGCAGGTATATGAGAAGCACTATTGGTGTACTTTGTCTCTTGTTCAGGGAACTTTTTTTTAAACTTGTGTTTCTAATACTTAGCAGATTTAAACCAAAAAAAGCATGTGGAGCTTAAGATGGATCAGGCTTTGCTACTCATCCACAATGAACTCTTGGGAACAAACTTGACAGTCTACTGGAAATCTGAGCGCTGTTATCAGGTATGTATTGTGTTCACATTAACAATTTTGTTTGCTTTAGATATGATCCTTAGTGCTTTCATGTCTAAAGGCCTTTACATTTTAACTTCAGTTTTACAGGTAAAGTAACAAACAGGCTATTATAAAGAATTAAAGAACTATAATCAAGGAAAAAATGTTTAATAGTGGACAACATCTATTTCTTATCCTTTTTTCTACCTCTCTTTTAAAAAAGTACGTATTGGTGATGAACACATTGGTAGACCACATTATATTTCTCTCTTTTGTCTAATGTATAAGCATCTTACTGGAGTAGAGAAGGAAGGAGACCCCAGATAAAACAACAATAGTGAGGACAGTGGGGAGATTGCAAATTGAGAGAAAGGCTGTTATTCTAGGAATCTGCCTCACTGAAAGTAAATAATTCGTTTTTATTTTACCTATTTATTTGTGGTGCTAGGTTCTTACACATGCTAGGCAGTGCTCTATTATTGAGCTGCACCCCTGCTTCTAATGTTATTTTATCTGAAAGTTTTACTCCTATATTAGACCTTGCTGGTTTTTTTAAAAAAGGTTTTTTCCTTAACTTATAAAACACGTACATTTTCACTACATAGTTCCATCCCTTCGATATGCACAACTACTTATTCATATAGTTTGAAATAAAACACATGAGCAAATAAAGTCAGTAGGAAAAAAAAGCTTTCCTGGTAATTACAGCATTGTTTGGTTTTCTAACTAAATTGGAGAAAGTTGCTCTGGGTATCTGGCAAATTCATGCCTATAGGTGCCTGATCAGATACTTCTGGGCCAAATTCATGATTTTATTATTTTTGCTGAAGTAAATTAAGAATCAGAAATTTTGACAGGAGCTGTGGTGGCAGCTGTGAGGTGATATTTTGTAAAGTGAAACTTATTTGGATATGATCACATTCAAGTCCTGGACTAGACCTTGCTGTTTTATAAGGGCAAAGACATTCTTCTGTCTAAATATAATACTCTTTATGACCACATTGAGAGCTTCATTGTACTTCCCTTCACAGGAGAGATTTTAATGTATGACAAATAATTTATAGAAAAACAAGTACAATGAGAAACAAGTTAGAGGAAAGACTATTGTCAGGGTATGAGAGCATTATTAGAACCAAAAAATGTAGTCACTGGCACAAAACAGTGATTCTGGTGACAGATGAAAGAGTCAAAAAACAAAAGAATTTACACCATGAGACTACTGTAGGAAACAAGTTGCTACTTTATTTAAAATAGTTAATGATGTCTAAGGAAATGTGTGAAGGGGAGGTACAGGGTTTGTATTTAATTGTAGAAAATATTCTGTAATTTCAAGAGATCTTAACATGGAAATTGTAAAGACTTTTATGACCTTTAAAGGTTAAACAACCAGAGAATGATGTCTAGACATAAACCTTTTTAAATTTTGAAATTTACCAGGGCATAGTGATACACAAATGTAATCCCATTACTGTGGGAGACTGAGGCAGGAGGATGGAAAGTTCGAACCTAGCCTGGGCTACTTAATGATTTACTAAGACCTGTCTTAAAAAATAAAAAGGGCTGGGGATGTAGCTAAGTGGAATGCCCTGGGTTCAATCCCTGGAGCTGAAGAAAAAAACAAGCAAGCAAGCAAGAAAGAATAATTTGAAAATGTAGAAGATATGAGCTACAGGACAGATAAGTATTCAAAAAATGCAAATTATAGAGACTTCATACTTAATAAACTAGATAATAAAAATCTGAGGATGGTGGTAATATCTTGAAGATATTTAAAGGTGAAAGTATACTGTGGAGACCAGTTACCTAGTGGAGAATTTCATTTTTTTTTCTTTGTGGTGTTCATATGTAGCCACAATAACTGATCGTATATTAGGTCAACTGAGACTAAATAGATACCAAAAGCAGAGATTATACACCTTCCAGTTTCATTGCTCTGTACAACCGAAAACAACAAGTATTTCACAGGAAAATTTTCGATAATTTGACTTCTTTCTTTTCTGTCCATATTCCTTTTATTTCTCTTGTCTAATTGTTCTGGCTATTATTTCCAGAACCGTATTGAACAGGAATGGTGATGGTGGTCATCCTTGTTTTATTCCTGATTTTAGAGTGAAAGTTTTTGACCATTTAGTATGATGTTGGCTATTGGTTTGTCATATATGGCTTTTATCAGATTGAGATAAAGACCTTCTATCTAATTTTTTTATCAGGTTTGTATCATGAATGGGTGTTGGAGTTTATCAAATGGTTTTTCTGTATTTATTGAGATGATCATGTAGTTTTTGTCTTTGGTTCTGCTAATTTGGTGTATTTCACTTATTGATTTGCATATAGTGAACCATGCCTGCATCTCTGGGATGAATCCTTCGTGGTCACGGTGTATAGTCTTTTTGACAATTTGCTGGATTCTATTTCCCAGTATCTTCTTCAGGATTTTTGCAACTATGTTCATTAAGGAGTCTGGCCTGTAGTTCTCTTTTTCCATTTAGTCCCTTTCTGGTTTTGGTATCAAGGTAACACTTGCTTCCAGGAATGAGTTTGGGAGCATTGCTTCTCTTTCAGTTTCATTAAAGAGTTTGAGGAGTAGTGGCATTAGATCTTCTCTAAAGTTCTTAGAGCATTTAGCAGTTAATCTGTCAAATCTGAGCTTTTCCTAAAATTATGGCTTCAATTTCATTGACTGGTATTGGTTTATTTAGAATTTTTATATCTTCTTGAATCACCTTTGGTAATTCATATATATCTAGGAATCTGTCCATTTCTTCTGAGTTTTCCATCTTATTAGACTACATATTCTTAAAATAGGTATTGATCATCTTCTAGATTTTTGCAGGCTCTGTGGTGATTTCACCCTATTCATTCCTGATTGTGTGGATTTGAGTCTTTTCTTTCCTTTTTTTTTTTTTTTTTGATAAGATTGGCTAAATGTTGGTCTATTTTATTTAATCTTTGGAAGAATGAACTCTTTTTTTTTTAATTTTTATTTTTTACCAAAAACATGCATTGGTACATTGTACACATAATGATCCCATTTATCATTGATTCTTCTTATTGTTTTCTTAGTCTCGATTGCATTAGTTTCTGCTCCGATCTTTGTAATTTCCTCCCTTGCATGTGCTTTGGCTTTACCTTGTTCTTGTCTTTTTAGAATTTTGAGGTTCAACATTGGGTTATTTATTTGAGTTCACTCTGTTTTTCTGATGTGGGAATTAGCCACTATAAATTTCTCTCATAGGACTACTTTTATTGCATCTCATAAGTCCCTGTATGTTATATTGGCACTATCATTTAATTGTAGAAACTGCCTAATTTCTTCTTTAATTTCACCTGTGACCCTTTGATTGTTCAGGAAGGTGTTATTTAATTTCTATGTGTTTATATAGTTTTTGTGGTTTCTTTTCCCATTGATATCCAATTTCATTGCACTATGTTCTTATAGTATGTATGGGATAATTTTAATTCCTTTGCATTTATTTAAGCATGCTGTATGAGCTGGTATGTTCTCTGTTTTGGAGAAAGTCCCATGTGCTGCTGAGAAGAATGTGTACTCTTGTTGGGTGGAATTCTCTGTAGATATCTGCTAAGTCCATTTGTTGAAGGGTTTGGTTCAGCTTTGATATTTCTTTGTAGATTTTCTGTCTAGTTGATTAGTGTATTTGTGACAGTGGGGTACTGCTGTATTCCACTAGAATTGTATTAGTGCTTATCTGATTTTTCATATCCATTAGTGTTTGTTTTATATAGTTGGGTGCACCAGTGTTTGGTGCATATATATTTATGATTATTATCTCTTCCTCTTGGAGTTTTCCCTTAACAAGTATTGCAGCGACCTTTTTTGTCTCTTCTGATCAGTCTTGGCTTGAAATCCAGTTTGTCTACAAAGAGAATAGCTACTTGTGGTTTTCCCGGATTCCTGTTATATGGAGTACTGTTTTCCACGATTTGACTTTCAGTATACGAATTTCTTTTTCATTTGTGTGTTTCTTGTATGTAGCATATTGTTGGATCTTGTTTCTTAATCCATTCTGTCAATCTGTTTCTTTTGATTGGTGAGTTGAGACCATTCTCGTTGATAGTGATAATGGATATGTGTTGAGATATCTTTGTCATATCATTTTTCTGTTGTTAGTTCCCTTTCTTTCCCTTCTGTTTACTTACTTTCCTTGCCTGGTAGATTGATTCTATTGGGATTCTCGGAATTGTCTTCATTGTCTTTTTCTAGAATATCCTTCAGAACTTTTTGCACTGCTGGTTTTGTGGTCATGAATTTTTTAGGTTTTCTTTATCATGGAAGTATCTTATCTCTCCATAATTTTTGCAGGGCACATCAATCTGGTTTGGAGGTTGTTTTCTTTTAGGGTTTGAAATCTTTTACTCCAAGCTCTCCTTAAGGATTTGTGTTGAGAAGTCAGCTGTGATTCTGATGTGTCTTCCTTTATAGGTGATGTGTTTCTTTTCTCTAACAACTTTTAATATTCTGTTCTTGTAGTGAATTTTTAGAATTTTGACTATTTTATGCCTTGGTGTAGTTTTTTTCTGATCATGACTATTTGGAGTTCTGTACTCCTCGCTTGTCTACATCTTGAGTTCTTTTCTGTGGTTGGAAAGTTTTTCTCTTATCACTTCTGTGAACAGATTTTTTATACCCTTTGTGCTATCTTCTGATTTTTCATTGATTCCAATTAATCTTATATTAGTCTTCTTTGCATCATCTAGCAGCTGTTGGATTGATTTTTCTCATGGTCCCTTGCTATTTTTAGGAGGTCCTTCATTTGATGATTGCCAACCTAAGCCTGTCTTTTTGATCTGATATTCTATCTTCACATTGAGAGACTCTGCCGCATATACTTTCAGTACCATTTTTAATCTCCTGGATTTCTATTTGAGTCTGTTTTATGGAATCCTGTTCTTTTCTGTGTTGGGCATTCATGGTTTCCATGTCTTTCGTGAGCTCATCTTTTTTTTTTTTTTTTTAATCTGTATCTACTCTAGATTCACTAAACATTTCCTTCCGAGGAGATCGGGCACATTCAGGGTGGTATGGCTGTCAACAAACATTTCCTTCATTGTGGTCATCATCTCTTTAATTATCTCTGTTTTTGTCAAGGGGCATATTGATCTGTTTTGTGACTTTGCTGCCACTATTTCTTAAAATTCAGCTGGGAGGTTTTTCATTTCTTCCACTTGAGTGCCCTCTTTATTTGCCTTGGGTGAGTTGGCAGTTACGGATTGCATCTTGCTTCCTGGTTTTCTTGTTTTCTGTTTTTCTTTGTTTCTTTGTTTTCTGCATTGAGGCTTGTAAATTGCTTATGGTAGGTAGCTTTTTTTTTTTTTTTTTTAAAGATAGGCTCTTGCTATGTAGCTTAGGCTGGCTGTTTGAACTCACTATGTGGCTCAGGCTGGCCTTGAACTCATGGCAGTCCTCCTGTCTCAGCCTTCCAAGTGCTGGGATTGCAGGGGTAGGTAGCTTTATTGCTGGTATGAGACCTTTTTAGCAAATGACTACTTTTCAGAGATGTCTTTCAGGTGTAGCTGGCTTTTGGCTTTTGATTCTATCCCAAGATCCTGCCTCTTCAATTTATTTGGGATAAAGGATTGCTGCCTGTTTGGTCCAGGACCTGGCTCTTTGGTACTGGACTGTAGTATTGTTTATAACCCCCAGACACTCTAGGTATTGGCATACAAAGAAGATCAATTGATCGTAACAACTGTGTTGCCTTGGTCAAAGTAGTACAACCAGTAATAACATTAGTATCAAGCATAGACTAGAAAAGGACAAACTATGATAACTATTAATTTGCCAATTTTAACTATAGGTGCAAGATTTATAGTTATATAACAAGATCTAAGACAAACCAGATACTTATATACAGTAAATATCCGCTCAGTAGGGCAGTTTTTACCCAAATGGGAGAAAACTTAAAAGGGACAGGAGGAAAAAATAGATAAATAAAAGAAGAGAAACTAGAAGCAAGGCTGAAGGACAAAGGAAGATTACCCAAGCCTTGGTAACCTGTTGAAGAATACAAGAGGGGAAAAAAGAAGGAAAAAAGAGCAAAATAAAAAAACAAAATTAAAAACAATGTTTTCACTCATGAAAAACAAAAACAATTTTTAGAAAAGCCAAAAGAAAAAAACACCTAAAAGCAAGAATAAAAAAAGTAAAAAGAAATTTCTCCATGATTTCAGGCTTGTGGTTATCTTCTGGGGTCTAGAGTTTTGTGGCAGTGGCTAATTACGGGCGTGACTCTGCTCTTGCTGGTAGACAGAGGCTGTCAGCAAGCCTGCAGTAAGTTTAGGGCGGGGTGCTGGTTCTGGTATAGTACTTTCAAATCCACAGAAGTTCAGGCTGATCCTGGCCTCTGGTTGTGGTGCCATGGCCTAAGTTTTGCGTTCTGTAACATTCTGGGTATCCCTTTTTGGCCTGACCCTGATTCCTGCTCCTGGGGAACCCGGTTCCTTGGTCCTGGATGTCTCCCACAGTTTTCCCTCACCTTGTCACAAGGGAATTTCAACCCTGAGAGCCCTGAGGTGAAGCCAACCCATGGCTGCTTGTGTCCTGGCTTCAGCTGTCCCCTCCCTAAAGTGGCAACTGATCAAGCACCCTCTCCAGGGGACACAGCAGTCATGTGGGCTGGAGTCACTAACCAGCTGTTGTAGCTCGCAGCATCCTCTGCTCCATTCTGCTTGTGCGCTCCTCTTTGGAGGCCTCTGGAATCACCAGCTTCCGCTGTGTCTCTGTAGATTTGATCCTCCTTTCTCATGCCACAAGCTGCGAGCTGGGCAGAAAATGCAGTTTGCCCCCTTCCTTCTTCTGCTTTGAGAGCTGTCTTTTCACTTTCTCTGTGGGCTACAGTTTTCCTTTCAGATCCTTCCTAGATCCCAAGGATCTGCCTCCTCTTTCTTTTCTTCCTCGAATTGTTACTTTCCAGTGTCAGGATTCCAAGTCTTGGAGAGGTTGATCTATTGCTGCTTACTGCTCCACCATCTTCCCAGAAGTCTCAAAGCAATTCTTATGAAAAATTTTACTTACATTTTTATAAAAATGAGAGAGATGATAATTGAAGTTGCACCTGCTATTTACTGAGAGCTTGCACTGTGTCTTACATATGTCTCATTTAATCCTTACAACAATCCAAATGTTACTGAGGTTATGAGAAACCTAATGACTTTTTTCTGAATCACTTTGCTGTTAGACAGCTGCATATGAATTTATCCCCTCTGTAGCCTCAGAGGCTGTGCTTTCTCAGAATTATGCTTTATTATTCAAAAGGAAAAAGGGAGCCAGGCGTGGTGGTACATGCCTGTAATCCCAGTACTCGGGAGGATTACTATGAGTTCAAGGCCAGCCTGGGCTATGTTGTGACACCCTGTCTCAAAAAACCAAAAGTGGGCCAGGCATAGTGGCACACACCTTTAATTCCAGCACTCAGGAGGCTGAGGCAGGAAGATTACTGTGAGTTCGAGGCCAGCCTGAAGTACAAGAGAGAGACCTTGTTTCGAACAAACCAAAAACAAAATAAAACACCCCCTCCAAGAAGAGATAATGTTTTTAACCTTAAAGTCGCACAGCTGATAAATTTAAGGGACCAATGCAGATTACAAAAATTAAGGTAAGTACATTGACTGAAATTACAATAATTATGGTCTGATGAATAGTTAGTAAGATGATAAATTTGAGATTCAGGTGTTGATGTTCTTGGGTTAGGAGTGTACTCAGTGGTAGCACGCATGC
This sequence comes from Hystrix cristata, assembly GCA_004026905.1. Classification (NCBI taxonomy): domain Eukaryota; kingdom Metazoa; phylum Chordata; class Mammalia; order Rodentia; family Hystricidae; genus Hystrix; species Hystrix cristata. The sequence continues at coordinate 29,002 of PVJO010015969.1, read as the reverse complement.
TTAACACATGTGAGGCATTAGGTTCCATCCCCAGCATTCCCCACCCAGTGATAGGCTTCAAAAACATATGAAAATGGATCCAAGAAATTGTGGACATAGATTGCAAACTGATTAAGAGATCTAGAAAGTATTAACAAATTTCTCCACTTAATTTTTTTACACTTTAAAAAAATAATCCTTATCCTGTATAAATGAATTCTAAATTTGTTTTGTAGTATGGATTAGGTATTAATCTTAAATCTAGCAAAAGTCATAAACTTTTTTTTTTGTTTTTGTTGTTTTGGTGCTGGGGATCGAACTCAGGGCCTTAGTGCTTGCCAGGCAAGCTCTCTACCACTGAGCTAAATCCCCAGCCCAAAAAATCATAAATTTTTACCAGAATAAGTTAACATATTGAAAGATTTACTTTTGACAGTTTTTTTTTCCTGAGGGTTCTGTAGATGTCATACATAAAGAAAATACTAAAAATTTAACAGGAAATACATAAGTTAAATGGATTGCCAACATAATCTGGGTTTGGTTTTTTTGTTTTTTTTTTTGAGACAGGGTCTTACTATGGCCTTGAACTTATGGTAATCCTCCTGCCTCAGCCTCCTGAGTGTTGGATCACAGGCATGCACCACCATGCCTGGCTAAAAACATGTATTTATAGCCAACAAAATACACCAATATAAGAAGGAACACGCTAGAATGGAAAAATATTTCAGGTAGTTGAAAATTTAATACTACAGTGTATAAGGACATATTTCTAAGATTATATTCAAGAGAACCTTAGGTCAGACTGACGGTTCACACTGTAGGAAACAAAATAGAAGTATTGACTTATTTAAAGTCCACTGATCATTTATAATGTAACATTAATGCTGTGATATAAATATCTAGTAAATGAGCAAAATGAAAAGTGATCCTGGCAAGGCTATAGAAAATTAATATATTATTTGTAATTTTACTTATTGGAATAATATTGGCTACTTGTGACAAGAATCATTAAAATTATTATGTTTATCCAATAATCTCTTGGAAATTTAATTCAGGGAAAGAACTGAAAGGATGTTGATCTTTTAAAACAACATATGTACATATTTATTTATTTTTTTGAGACAGGGTCTCATTATGTAGCCCGGACTGGCCGTGAAATCACAGAGACCCTCCTCACTCAGCCTCCTGGTTGCGGGATCACAGGTGTGCATCACCGTGTCCAGCTATATTTATACATTTACAAAAACAGCAAAAAGCATTGAAACCACCTAAGTTCCCATAATTACAGTAGTTGGTGAAATATAATTAATATTATTAAACATGCAAATTAACTAGGTCATGGGAATTTACTTGTTAAATAATAAGTAAACCAATAAGATGCAAAATTTAATGTAGGTGATGTTTATTAATTTGTGAAAAGTTTACTGCTAAATAAAACATTAATTCTGTAGAGGACCAGTCATTGTTTTAATATAAAATCTCAGGTAAATTTTATCTAAGTTATTGAAACTTTATGAGAAAAAACGTCACATCGAGATCTTCAGTTAAGTATTCATGTCTTTCCACAGCTGAGAGACTTTCTTTTTTTCTTCTTTTTGTTTTTGTTTTTGTTTTTGTTTTTTGAGACAAGGTCTCACTCTATAGTTAAGGCTTGTTTTGAACTCACCACATAGCCCAGGCTGGCCTCGAATTCTCAGTGGCCCTCCTGGGATTACAGGAGTTGTACAGCATCCCAGTGCAGCTGAGAGACTTTTGGAAGTCCCTAACAGGGCTGGGCTGCTGCCGATTTGCAGGGCACTTGCTTCTCATGCTCACAGCCCTGGCTTTAAGCCCCAGCATGGCAAAAGAAACCAAAAAAAAGCAAAGTTAAAACCCTAAAAGTTTTCCTGTTGTGTTTTTATCTTCTAGTGCTTGTTCCAGTTTCTGGTAAATATTTCTCATGGTGGAAAACCTGGGAAGCCAGCCTTTGTACCTGTCTCTGTCAGCACCCAGCACAGCTCCATTCTACAGATTAATAATACATTGGAAGAGAAGGAAGTTTGTAGGTTTGTGCCTGTTTCTATCAATCTAACTGAAGGTTGCATTTTCTCACTGCTTTTCTTTTGTTTTTCTTATCTTTAAAATACCTTCCTTCCTTTCTTTCCCACTCCCTGTCCCCTCTTTCTCCTCTTCTCTCTCTCTCTCCCCCTCTCTCTATCTCTCTCCCCTCCCTCCCCCCTCCCCTCCCCTTCCCTATCCTTCTTTGAGACAGTGTCTGAGTAGACCAGGCTGGTCTCAAACTCACAATTCTTCTGCCGCAGCCACCACGTATGGCTAAACTATTTTTCTTTATTGCTCCTAATCTGTACTCAGGAATGCATATCATTCTGCCTTAATGACATAAGTAAAGTCCAACTCTTTATATCCTAATCTAACCATTTGTCTTAATTTTCCTTAATCTTTATAGGTTGGAATACAAATTTGGAGAATTTGGAAACTATTCTCTCGCAGTAAAGCACACCCACAGTGGAGTCAACGAAATTGCCTGTGACCTGGTTGTTAATAAGAATCCAGTTGACAGTAACTTTCGTATGTACATGTTGTTTGTTGACTTAAAATTTGCATTTTCTAGCTGGGCGTGGCAGTGCATGCCTGTAATCCCAGCACTTGGGAGGCAGAGGCAGGAGGATCACTGAGAGTTTGAGGCCAGCCTGAACTACATAGCAAGACCCTGTCTTGAAAAACAAACAAACAAACAAAAATTTGCATTTTCTAAGTTTCATGTTTTGACTATTGTTTGTAAAGTGAAGTGTGGTACTTTTTATAATTAAAAACATAGATTATGAATTATGCATACCATTTAGTTATGGTATAATCATCATGTACAGTTTTTTGGTGCTGGGGATCAAAGCTAGGCCTTGTGCATTCTAAGCATGGCTGTACCTGATTACATTGTTTTCAGTGGGTCATTGATGTATATAAAGTATGTCAAAAAATTATATATCAATATATTCTAATATTGTTATTAAGTGTTATTATGAAGTATAAATAAAAAAGTTAAAGCAGTGGAAAGAAATTAGAAATAGAGCAGGTCACTTTGCTTGTGTGAGAACTTTGGATGTAATTTCTCCCATGTATCTCACATGGACAGCCAGCACAGAAGGATCCTCCACTGTCTGATAACTCCTCTGAAGAAAATTTGTCATTTTAGTCTCCTTTTTTCTAGTCTAGAATCTACTCTAGGATGTTACATTGCGTTTAGTTTTCAGATATCCTTCATCTTCTTCAGCCTAGGACATTTCCTCAGACTGCCTTTCATGATCTTGACAGGTTTTTGTTTTTTTTGCTAGTTTTGAAGGCTAGTTATATTGTAGAGGTCTTGCATGGTTGGGTGGAATACTGTCAGAGCTATATTGTGTCCTTTTCAGTGCACTATGTTGGGAGGTATGTGAAGTTAGTATGTCTTTTACATTACAAGGCCCATGTGCATTAGAGCTACTTACTGAAGAAGTAAGGGATGAAGTGATGTAATGTCTGGGATCTGTTTTAAAATCTATTAGCCGAACAAGGAGAGGAGAATTAGTTATTGTCTTAATTACTTTTCTCGTTGCTGGGACAAAATACCTGACTCCCAAAGTCAAAGAAGAAAAAGTTTATTTATTTCACACTTTCTAGGCCAGTCCAGTTTCCAGTCCACAGTCGGCTGGCTCCAAGGCAGGGTGGCATGGCAGAGGGACATTGCAGAGGAGAAATGGCTCACGGCAGGCAGAAGACAGCCCAGTCAACAAGTGACAAGAAGCAATCGAAGCTTCTCTCTGCCCCTTTTACATTCCATTCAGGCTACCCAGTTTAGGGTGGTGCCAGACCAATCAGGGGACTGATTTAATAATCACACACCCTTAATCCCAGCATTACAGACTCTAGATCTAGCCACCTCTGAAAAAACCCCACCTATGACTGCATGAGGCTTTGGGGGGACCTCTAGATACAAGTCATACAGTTATAAATGAAACAAGTGATGACTTTTTTTTTTGTGGTGCTGGGTTTAGAGCCCTGTGCTTATGCTAGGCAAATGCACTGCTGCCCTAGTCCCTAGAATGGTGTATTAGCTACTTTTTTAGAGTCAGTCGTTTGCAAGACAGCAGATTTAATACAGGACAATTACAAGTTACAACATTCACACACAAGCCAAATGCAGGAAGAATGCAGAACATCTATCTATGCACTGGAGGCCCAAAAGATCCAGTCAAGGGGTGGGAGTCCACAGCAATGTCCCATGTACATCCATGTCTGCACTAAAAGGCTGAAGAAATCTATACTGGAACCAGGATACGATGCTTGCAGAAGAGGTGAAGACCAGAGCTCCCCTGAAGCAAACAGTAGCCATCCCCAATGACAGCAAGCCCTGAGCTCCTCCTGCGCCGAGAACGGCCGAGTCCCTTTTAGGAGAACCAGCCACAACAGAGCTTCTCTTGGAAACAGCCAGCCACTATCTTCTGCTCCCGTTGTCCTTTGTGTTGTGTCGGCAGCAATCCTCTTCTATGCCCCAAACCACACCAACTCAATCCAGCTGGGTGTTCTGCTCAAGTTGACCATATCGGTCCACCACAAATGGCAGTATCTGGATAAGTCTAGAATTTGAATGATGGGTACATGTGAGTTTATTATACAGTTCTCTGTACTTTTGTGTATTTTTGCTGTTTTTCATAATAATTAGTACTCCCTTCGTGAAATGTTTTTATTTACAGGAAATTTAATATGATAATGCAGGCTTTTCCCTCATTTGTTTTCATTTTTCATTGAGATAGATTAAATGTAATGCCTTGACAACGTTAATGCTTATGATGATATTTTTGGTGATAATGTTCTTTTCTTTCTATAGCTGTGAGTGTCGCATTCCTTGTTGGTCTAGTGCTCATCATTGCAATATCCTTAATAAGGTTCTTGTTGAGGTAAGATGCTGGGGAGGACACAACTAGGGAAGGTAGAACAATTCAGAAAGGACAGTTTGACCCCTCATATGATTATTATTCTGTCCAGATAGTGTCACCCAAATAAAAAAAGACCATTGTTTTTTGATTAACCTGTATGTGTCTACCATGTCTGTTGGAGTCCCAGGTGTTAGAGAATCACAGTAGACAAAGACCTGGTCTCTGAATGTAGGAAAATAATAAGGTTTTAGTGGATTTTCACCTTTTTCCCACTTGGCTGCAATTAAAAAAAGGGCTTGAGAAATAATTATTTCCTGAAGAACACCCCATTCTCCTGTTTAGTGAGTGGAAGTGGCTTGAGGACTCTTCCTCCTCCCCTTTCCTCTGAGGTCACCCCTTAGTCCCGCTCTCCTGGTCCCTGCTGGCCCCGGAGTCTGGTGGCAGAGGCGGAAGATGAAGGGCTGGCCTTCAGGTCTGTAGGGTTGACTCCTCCTTTGCTTTGGACAGAGTGAGGCAGTTTGCAGGGGGAATTTGCTTTTTCTTTGCCTGGTTAACAGTCATTTTTGTCAGTAGGCTAGGAAAAAGAAATAGATCCAGGGTTGATTTAGTCAATGTTTGGAGGAAAGTTCTTTCATGCTTTAAAAGGAGTGAGATTGGATTGAGTTTCATGTGTTCATCCTGTTAGGGTTTCAGGAAGAACCACAAGATTTTATTGGTGAGCTGTATCCAAGTTAGAAGAACTAATACCTAACTTTTAAGTAGGCTACCTTGAAACTTTAGGGAGTTTATGCACTCTGATTGGCTTTGTACATTTTAGAAACAGTTTAATTCCATGTATGAGACACCTGACTGTGTATAAAGGTAAAAGAATTACTTGCTGCTTTGAAGCCAATGTTTAACCCAACTCTGTTTTAGGGACAGAGTAGAATTTTAGTGGAGGAGTTCTATTTCTTTGCATTAAAGTGTTATCTCCTCAGTCTTTTGAGAGGATGTAAATGGTATTCCAGTCCAGTGTATTACTGTGCCTTCATTTGGTTTTCATGTGAATAGATCTGTTCTATCCTTTTTTGTTTGTTTGTTTGTTTTTGAGACAGATTCTCACTGTGTAGTTCAGGCTGTGCTTGAACTCGCTATGTAGCTCAAGTTGGCCTCAAACTCACACCAGTCCTCCTGTCTCAGCCTCCCAAGTACTGAGATTACAGATGTGCACCACCATGCCCAGCTTCCATCACTTTTTAAAGGAATTGAGAGCTGTGATCACATACTTGTGAAGAGAAGAAATTCCATGTGGCACTGCAGTGGGATTGAGCTCTTTGCACGCGATTCTGCCTTTTTTGCCTGGGGCTGAATGTTATAGTCAGCAGAGCTGTGGTCCCTCCTTCTCTGCCCGTAGCTCCCCGACAGACCTGCGGTTGTCCAGGGAAGTTGTGCTGGTCTGAACCAGAAAAAGCAGGAAGAATAAAGAATCTCTATTCCTTTCACTTGAGAACAAGCATGTACAAGAGAATGTAGTGGGGCTTTTGCTTTGTTTTTTAATATCTGAACTTCTCCTTTTTGCTCTTAAGTATATCTGTTTTAATCTTTTGCATATGATGCCAATGTTAACAATGCTGAGTAAAGTAGAAATGCTGTTGAAAGGGAAAAAGAGCATTAGATGGACGATTATGTTTGGATACTGTTTTCGAACAATTGAATTGTTAAAAAATCCCCGTGAGACCAGGAAACTGAGCTGGCTATGTGATACTAAGGAATTAATTGCTAGCATTTTAAATGCTATCGCATTTAAAATGCGATAATGGTTCTCATAATTATGTTGAGAAATAAAAATAGCCCTTATCTTTTAGAGATATATACTGTAGTATGGATGAAATGATATGATGTGCGGTTTTCTATAAAATAATGTGGCCCAGGCAGAGTGGGGACACAGGTGACAAGGGACTGGCTCTGCATGGGTGCTTGTTGAAGCTGAACGATGGGGGTTCATTGTACTGGTTTCCCTACCTGTACATGTGCTTGGAACCTGACAGAAAGGAAGAGAGTGGATTCAATGCACTGGATAAGTTATGTGTGGCAGAGTTAATGCAAAACATGTTGGCCTTTGCCAGGCTAAGGTATACTTTTTTTTTTTTTTTTAATAGTTAAACAACTTTATTAACATAGTCAAGCAGTGATTAACATTCACATCTATTATGTAAGGTATACTTTTTGAAAGATTTTTTTCCCCCAGTTAGAAATCTTCTCCAATTAATATATTTACTTTTTATTAATCATATACTATAAGTCCCGGACTTATGCACAAGTTCCATTCTGGGGAACATTTGTAAGTCAGATTTGTTCCTAGGTTGGACAAGTGAGTCTTTTGCAGTATACTTGCAAAAGTTCGCATAAAGAATGTTTATAAGTTGGGGACTTAGTATAAATCAATTTAATGTCATCTGGATTTTAAAAAATTAAATCAATCACATGAGAAAAAAGAACCCAATCATGAGTTATTACAATTACTGCAAAGTTGCTTTTTTTACTTTCTCAGTGTGCATATATGCATTTTTATTTGGGGACAATCAAACACAGATGTGGGATTTTGCCTCTTTTCGGGGGGCTGTTGAGCTTAGGGCCTTTACAATGAGCTACTTCTCAGTCTTTTACATTTGCCCTCACCCTACCTTTTTTTTTTTTTCTGAGACAAGGACTCACTAAATTGCCCAGATTAAGCTCAAACTTGGAAGTCCTCCTGCCTCAGCCTCTCTGAGTGCTGAGAGTACACAGGCACAAGCCAAAACACATGGCTGAAAGTCTACATTCTTGTTATTTTCAGAGCTTATGACACAACTGTCATATCCTGTCTTGAGACAGGAGAGAAGGGGTTTGAAGGGAGGGGAGGGGAATGGAAAAAAGCAGCAGCAAGATATATTATGTACAGGTACAAATTCTCTATGATGAGTGTTATCATGTATATCTAAAATATACCACTAAAATAAAGTTAAAAAAAAGTGAGGGAGAGTATTTTGAGGGGGATTAATGGCAATGTGTCTTTTACTGTGATAAATTTTTTAAAATTAAAAAAATATATATTGAATGAATTTGGTTGTTGCCAATTTTCGTTTTGCAGTTTTAATAGTAGTATTAATAAGAATCCTGGCCACAGAGAATAATTATCTCATTTTACCTTTACAACTTTTCATTAATGGCTTCTTGTTTTGTTGATGAGGAAATTATGCCGTAAGGGTTGAACATTTACCAGTATGGCTGCTATAAACTTTGATTCCTATTTTTATGTTGTTAAAATTTTTTCAGAATGTCTATTTCCGTAAGTAATATAGATAATGAACCTGAAATTAATTTTATTTCAATATGATATCCATTCATTTTGAAAATCCTGCCAAAGAAAATAAGTTAACTGAAGTTTTTATTTTACAGTTTGGAAGATTTTAATAATTGGGTTTCTAAGGCAATGAATTCTCGAGAAACTGATCGTCTCATCAATTCTGTGAGTTGTTACTTTGCATCATGTATTGTCTGAGTGATTTTCTAAATTTGGAATTTACAATTTCCTATTTAGAAACTATTATTGGCCAGCTTAATACATTTTTCCACATACAGTTCAACATCTATATTTATATTGTGGGCATCCTGATTTTGTGTGTGCATGTGTATGTGTATGTGGTGCCAGGCATCCCACTCAGGGCCTCACACATGCCAGGCAAGCATCCTACCACTGAGCTGGGCTCCAGGCCTGTATTTGTAATAAATAGCAGCCTTGTCCTCTGCACCTATGAAGGGTCCATCCCTCTCTTTTTCTTTAATGAGATTGGAGGTCTGGGCTGCATTATGATGTAGGATTTGGAGACCTTTTTCACCCTGTGAGCAGCATTGTTGAATGATCTAGTTTGATATAGAGCTGAAGATCAGAAGACTAGAGACGCCAATATTAACTGTATCAATGCTGGGCGCTCACTGTAATGATTAAATATGGCATTAAATTTGTACTGACACATGGTGGGCATGTTTGCTTCTTTGCTTGTACTGGGTGCACTTAACAAAACTGTTTTTAGCTCAGCGAAATGCACAAAGACGAAAAATGTAGAAACCAAACCTTTAGGTGGGATCTTTACAAAAGTAAATCAAAGCATAGTTTAAAAACATCTTACCGGGGCTGGGGATTTAGCTCAGTGACTAGAGTGCTTGCCTTGCAAGCACAAGGGCCTGAGTTCGATCCCCGGCACCACAAGAAAAAAAAAAAAAAATCTTACCTTTCCACTCTAATTTCTTCCCTGCAATATCAGATAATAAGATTTATATTTGAGTTTGGTGGCCCATAGTTGTAATCCCAGGACTATGGGAGGCAGAGGCAGGAGGATTGTAAGTTCGAGCCCAGCCTGGGCAGCTTAGAGACTTAATGAGACCCCGTCTTCAAAAAATAAGAAACAAAATTTTGAAAAAGGTCTGGGACTGTAACTTAGTGTAAAGGTCTTGGGCTCAATCTCCAGTACCATAAAAAAAAAATAAAACTAAGTTTACTTTTTAGCATTATTTATTTATTTACTTATTTTTTTAGTGACAGGGATCAAATTCAGGGCCTTGTGCTTGCAAGGCAAGCACTCTAACTGCTGAGCTAAGTCCCCAGCCCCTACTTTTTAGCATTAATTCTCATCTCTTTCTTCCTTTTGTCTAAAGGACTTGGGATCCCCCAGTAGGGCAGACCCACTCACTGGTGATCCCCAACCAGAAACACGGCATCCGTCTGCCTTGGGGTACCGCCTCTGTTGCCTGGACACATTCAGGGGGTAAGTAGGTTCCCTGTAACGCAGTGGGCACAGGTCCTCCTCAAATTACAGAATCATACAAAAGCAAACTTTTAAGGTACTTTACGTATCTTTTACTTTCTAGGCTAGGAAAGGTTTCTTGGATTTAAAAATATAAACTGCATCTCCTCACAGTGGTAGAGTGCTTGCCTAGCATGGATAGGGCCCTGAGTTCAATCCCTAGCATCACAAAAAACAAATACAGAAAATTGAAAACAAAATAATAAAAAAGCAAAACCAAAAATTGTCATAATGTCCAGTGTTACAAGTGGATAGAGTAGAGTGGTTAGGACAAGGCCAGAATCATCTTCTACTGGTATGTGTGGTCTGTTAAGGTTGTTTGTGTTTGAGCAAGTGGCTGTCCTTGTGGCTGTAAACTGTGCCGTCATGTCTAGTCTTTAGGCTGACAATTTAGAACTGTGCTGGTCTAGAAACACCAGCATGCAGAAGAGTGTATGTCCTTCACTATTAGCAAACACCTGAATCTCAGACCCCCATTTAATACTATAAGTTGTTACTGTTCTGTGCTTCTGGTGGAAGAGTGAAGGCCAGGACCAAAGCTGGAAAATAAGGTAGAAAACTTTGTAGCCAAAGTAAATATATAGTCACCAGCATCCCAGTTCCACCCACCTTGGGCTTGTAAAGCCTCATGACATCATTAATATCTTCACACATCTGTGGGGAAGGGCGCGCATGGGCCACAGGATGACCGGCCTTGAGAGCCCCAAGAAGCCACAGTAGGCCTGATGTGCATCTCAAGGGGTGGGATGCTGTCAGAGGGCTTAGGGGAGTGCTGTGTGTGGGGTTTGGAGTGGGCAGCACATTAGCTAAAAGAATGAACTATGATTGAATATGAGTGGGCAGTTTCCCTTAAGCATAATTTTTGACAATATTAGTTCAAGTGGAGTCAGAGGCTCCTCTTACTGGTCTGGATGTTTATACAAGTCTTCAGTTTGTCAGCAGAGACCAACAGACCATTTTTAGAGGGCATACTCTCCCTCTTGTTTTTTACTGTTTTTGGTGGCAAAAATTTGGTTGCATCATTTTGACTTGCGTTTCAGTCTAGGTTTTATGGCATGAACTTTACACATGCTTTGTTTAAAAAAGCAAAACAAACCACACCAAACCGTTGTATTGAACATGGACAGCTTGAGTTGAGAAAGTGGTCACTTTATTTTACCTATATCCAAAGAACTCAAGAACACAAAACCTTCCTCAGAAGTGTGCCTTTTAAGATTATATTCTTTATTACTAGAAGCAAAATGAGAAATTTTGTAGCCTTTGCAAGAAGTTATACTAGGATATAAGAACCAAAAGAAAGTTGGGAAATCTGCTGAGTAAGCTTTTTCTTTGGAAATTAAAAAGTAAGTTACAGCTATTTGTGTATATTATTCTCTCTTTGAATAAGCAACTAAGTAAAAATATGAATCTCAGATTTAATTAACACAGTAATGTATCAATGAAAAACCTACAGATCAAATTCTCCTTGGTTTAAGGTTTAAATAAAAAACTGAATGGGATAGGAGATGATGGCAGCCCTCCTCCAGTGAAAGAAAAAGATGGAAGATATTCATGCAAATGGAAAAATGATAGACAAGGTGCCAACAGTAAAGAAGGAACACTTACTGGGTGCTTGTGGAAAAGCACTGATGGAAACTGATGGAGAACATGTCAAGGAAATTTGAACCTTTCAACTTAAATCCCAGTTTGAAAACACACATTGTCACAATTCCATTGAAATGGAGCTCTCTGGGTAGACCAGCAACATTTTCTGCTTGATCGTCCCAAGAAAGTGTGTGTTTCTGCCACTTCCAACTTCTAGCCCCACAGAGCTCACCCAGACTGTTTTGGAAGGGGAGTCTGTTTCTTGTTTTCAAGTTGGAGGAGAAAAGAGAGTCTCTTTGCCCCAGGTTTGCCTCTGTTTGTTTCTGTTTTCTGAGAATTTTCACTTGAGCAAATACATACAATCTGTGATTGCAGGGAAAAATGAAGCTTCAAGATGGCTGCCGGGTGGTTCGGGCTGTGTGTGGGCATGATTTCCAGACTACATTAAGTTCAAGTCAGCAGACTTCCAGCGCAGGTGCACCTCATGGTCTCTGTGTAGATAACATATAACCAAGGTCCGTACTAGCAAAGAGGCACTACTGTGTATTTTTGCTATAAATCTAGATGCCACAAGAGCTGCTGGGCTGGCTGGAAGACTGAGCACTGGTTGGGAGCAGCTGGACAGACAAAAGGAACTGAGCTGAGCTGCCGAGCAGCTAAATAAAGATGTCTAACCCCCTCTGCAGCTCTGTGTCTCTTCTTCGGGCTTCCCGAATCTCAAGTGAACATTCTCCGTTTAACCTGGTGACAAGACAGTGATGAATTAAACAAACAAACAAACATTCCTATCTATCCATCCCGCAAGGTGTACTTCAGACCAACTTCCTGTCTTAAAGGTCCTGAAAATACTTCCATTCAGTGCCCTATTCTAGGGGCCAGTCACGTTAACTGATGCACAAAGTCTGTATAATGCTTTATTGCAACCACAAACTTTTCTTTGAAATGGTAGCATACTTCCTGCTACACACTCATTGGCCTAATTGAAGGAAACTGGCAGTACCTTCGAAGTGGGACGTGAGTGCTTGGGTCTTCTTGCACCTCCGTTTTATGTGTAGCCCGATAGTCCATGTATTCAGTGTCTGGAGTGCTGTGGAATGTGTGCACCCAATACGTTCGTGAAGCATTTTCACCGATCACCTGACAGAACTTGCCACTGGGGTTCTGAATCAGCCAAATGGCATTGTTGTCTTCATGTGAACCAAAAATACTTAGACAGACCTGAAGAAAATAAGGATGAGTTTAGAAGAAATGAAGAAGTATAACCTGCAAAATGGAAAGAGAACTCGACCAAGACTGATAGACCATCAGGACTGGAATTACAATCATGGTACCCTGTTATAAAGCAGGAAGGTGATTGTTTCCCAGACATGTTCAGTTTTATGCCCCAGCACATGAGTTGGTGCTGGGGATGGAACTCAGGGCCTTGTGCTTGCTAGGCAAGCACTCTTAACTACTGAGCTACATTCCCAGCCCTTGTGCATATGTGATAAAATAGTTGCCCCAAAGTTGTCTCTTGCTTCTCTGTGTCCCAACCTAAAGAGGTCTCACAGAATCATGTAAGTCTATATCAAGACAGTCAGAGAAGCCTCACAGCAGTAGTAAACACTAAGAAAAACAGTGTCTTTGGTCCAGATGTCTCACTTGAAGAACAGGAGAAAATAGATTTAAAAATAAGTAGAGAATTATGCACCCACTTAGTTCCATCAATCTCCTGTAGTTCTACAAGTAAAAAGAAATCTGAGTCTACCACTTGCACTTGTAAGGGACACAAGTAAGTGGGATGCTGCACCTTCACCTCCACTTCCTGTCAAAGATGTGTGTGAGGACAAGAAGGGAAAAACAAGGAAGAAGTAATGAGAACTTACATAATACAATAGGACAAACAACTCAATTTTGCAGAAGCAACAACTTCAGGTGGAAGTGGAAATGTTGAGTAGTCAAAAGGTATGAAGGAACTCAATGGAAAACTGCAGAATTTACAGAAGGAGCTTGAATCTTTGCATGTGAACATGATCAAAGAATGGAAGAAGTTTATGTTGAAAGGAACGACTCAGAGAAAAAATTGGAACAAGAAATGAAGCAAAAATCTACCTGTGACTCAAATTTAGAAAAAGGAGTCTAAATAGGTAGCATATTTTTCAGAACTGAGAGACTGGACTATGCTGAGGCTGATAGACAAGAATTCCAAGATAAACTCAGGCATGAACAGGAGGCAAGACAGAAGTCAGAGATGCTAAAAGAGCTGAAACTGCAGATTTTGACATCATCAAAGACTGTTTAAAGAATAGAAAGTGTTGAGATTCATCTGTGGATTGTGACAGTGTTTGGTTTATTGCTTGCTTTGGTAATTGAATTCCGAGTATCTTACTTGCATGCAGATAACTAGGCATTCTATCCACTTGTGCATCATAGAAAGTCGAGAGATTATATGTTAGTATATAAATGTTTACATTTTCTGAATGAATGAAAATGTGTTTCTTTGTACATTTTTTCCCTGCAGTCAACTTGATAATAATAGTATATGGTTTCAGCTAGTTGCTAATTACCTATATTTCTAACGAGAAATTAATAATTGTGTACTTTTAAAAAGCTGCATTGTGAGATGGAAAGTTGCTGTGATCAGTTTGCTTATCCATACTTCAGATTTAATTTTAGATACAATGTTGGCATAATTCAAATATGTAGTCAGAGTTGAATCTTCATTTTTCTCAAGATCTACTTCCTAATTTGCTGTAGTATGCGCATACACGAACTTTTTCAGACCGGAATAAGTTTACACCAGCTCTTCCTTTTCATGTCTCCTAAAAGAAATTTCACTGATGAAGTTATAGCACACCCCATGGACGCAGTGGGAAGGGTGATATGTTTTTTTATGCATTGCTGCTAGATATAAGAAGCAGTTGAATATGTCTTTTAGTTTAGATATGGTTTATATTTAGATGTTTTTTGCAGTGACTTCAGAAAAATAATTTCTGAGCTTCTCTTAATGGTGTTAATAGTAATTTGAAAATATTAATGTTCTTTTTTTGGAAGGATGGGGACAAGGTCTTGCTATTTGGTTTAGGCTGGCCTTGAACTCACTATGCAGCCCAGGGTGATCTTGTACTCATGGTGATCCTCCTGCCTCAGCTTCCTGAGTGCTGAGACTGCAGGTGTGCACCACCACACCTAGCAAAGTATTAATATTCTGGAGAACAACTGCTTATATTGATGTATATTGGTTTCTATATGATCCATAATCTTCCTGTTAAGTGTTTATATGTAGTTATGAGTATTACTGAAATTTTCATATTTATTTTCCTTTAAATTATAAAATGTTAAACATCTTGAAAGGTTAAAACAATTTAATTTCTTCTCAGCTCACCAGGGTTCTTATGTACTCCAGTTTGGTCTGTCTGAAAACAGATCATAATGGTTGAGTATCCTTTATCCAAAATGGCTGGAAACAGAAAAGTTTCAGATTTTGGAATATTCCCATATACATAATGACATATTTTGGGGATAGGATCCAAGTGTAAATGTGAATTTGGTTTTGTGTACACACCCTGAAGGTAATTTTGTGCATTGTTTCAGCATGCTTGTGTTTTTTCACTTCTGTGAGTTTCCGGGGTTGGGGTTGAGTCCAGGGTACCATGCTAACCACACATCTACGAGCTACACCTCCAGCTCTGGGCCTGTGTGGAGTTTTCCATCATGTCAACCTTCAAAACTTTTAGACTTGGGAGCATTTTGGATTTTCAGATTAGGGATATATACTGGTAATAAAATAATGGTAATAATAATTGATAGCAATTTCTGAGTTCTGTGTGCCAGTCACTGCTCTAAGTTGTCTTACTTTATAAGTTATTTAATCATTTAACAATCTTATGAGGTATATACTTTTTATAGGCCTGTTTTACTGATCAAAAAATTGAGTTCAGTAATTTCCCATGCTCACTCAGGTATTAAACGGAGAAGTGAGGCTTTGGTGTTAAGCAACTGCATTATGGAGGCTCCATGGCTGCCTCTTAGCATCTTCATCCTCAGAAATCTGCACAGTTCACATCAAGCAATAGCATGTTCCTCTTTTTTTCCAATCTCGGTTGCCACTTTTGGAAATGAGATATTCACAGGTGTACAGAAACTAACAATTAAGCACACGAAATGTCTGAAATGTACCATGCAGTAGTGAAGTACCATAATGTACATCTTTCTACATGGTGGTCACATGTGGAGTTTTCCCTCTTTTACAGATAAGCACAGAGTTACCGTATGAGGATTTTCCTATAGTGTCATGACTGATAAGAGGAAGAGACTCAACACTGGAATCCTTGGCCCTGTGACTCAAATGACTGTCTTCCATGAGGGATATTTTACCTTAGGTGTTAAATTATTAGCACAAAATTGAGTGATTGGAAATGTTTTGCTCTGTTTTCAGGTTATATGGTTTAGTAGTGTAAATTTTTCTTGAGATATCATGTTGCAGATGTTGGCAACAGAAGTTTAGTACATGGTTCCAATTGTAGTGATTAGAACATAAAAGTTTCTTGTTCTTCAAATCTCTTCTTGTCATAAACTCCTCTTTAGCATCATGTTAATTGCATGACCACACCTTGTAAGGATAAATGGATGTCTTGTGGTTCAGCAGTTCCTTGGGATGGGGCACAAGGGAGGGTGGTGTGGGAAAGGAAGGGAAAGATAAGAAAAAAAGAATAGAAGGAAAAAATGGAAACAAAAGCTTTTGTGAATAAGGAGTGGAGGAGAGGTTGAAGGGAGAGGAAGGAAAGGGAAAAAAAGAAGAAGCACGATATATCATGTAGGGTAGTACAAAATTCTCTATGATGAATGTGATTATTACGTATATCTAAAATGTACCATTAAAATTAAAAAAATTTAAAAAAATTCCTCGTCACATTGCAAATTCTGAAAGTGTTTTCTTTGTGGCTTTACAGGATAGCTCTGGTCCTCATGGTCTTCGTTAATTATGGAGGAGGAAAATATTGGTACTTCAAACATTCCAGTTGGAATGGTAAGATATTTCCTACAGGGAGCATAGCTTGCAGCTCTGAAGAAGAGGTTTTGAATAGCACTGCTTAAAGTGAGCAGACTAGTTCAGACAGTTCTAGTTTGGTTCTCCATGTCCAGTTATGCTCAAAAAATGCCCCAGACCCAGAGACTGGTTCAGAGTCTCAAGGGAGAATGTGGGTATTCCCAATCTGCATGAGTTGTGCTCTCTCTGTCAGTACACACTGAAGTCCACTTTGGATTTGGAACTGTTTGTGGAGTTCTCTTTCTTACTGTTTATACTTCTGTTGTTCTGCAGGACTGACAGTGGCTGACCTTGTATTCCCATGGTGAGTCGGCAGTCTACTATCAACCTTTCCACAGGTCATCTCTAGGTCTTTGTCCTTTGAATGATGCTGGAGTCCCTCTCTCAGACCAGCCTTGAGTTTGGGACCACAAGCCTGTGTTTGCTGCTGTGAAGTCCTTCCAAAGTTCTGTTACTGGGGTTTTTTTTTTTTTTTGCACTGGGGATTAAACCTAGGGCCTTCACCCTGGTTTATATTCCTAGCCCTTTTTTATTTTGAGATAGGGTTTCATTAAGTCACTAGCTACCCAGACTGGCTTTGAACTTGTAATCCTCCTTCCTCAGTCTCCCCTAAAGTGCTAGAATTATAGGCATGCACCACCATGCCTAGCTATTGGATTGCTCTTCTGTTTGGCATCATGCTCCTGCATGTGTTTATGCATGAGCTTTTTTTTGTTTTTTATGGTGCTGGGAATTAAACCCAGGACCTGATGCATGCTGAGTATGTGCTCTACCATTAGGTACAGCACCAGCCCAGAAGCGAACGATTTTGTAGGGAGCATTATGTTAGAGCAGATATGATGTATTAGATTTTGAAATCCCGTAGGACGTCATAAATTCTGAATATATGGTTAAGTTCCACCAAACCTGAAAATATATGTACAATTATACTTCCTGGAAGAGGCATAGTATATTGGTATCTGTGAATATTGATAAATATTTAGTAGGCAATGATAGTAATAAATTAAAATTTAATGTAAGAATGGAGCAAACAAACTCTGTTTCTGTTTATCCGTGACTTCTTATTTTTGTTAAGGGACACTTCCTGTAACTTTGCAGTTTGTACTTTTGTTAGGATGCTTTGAGCAGCTTTGCTCCATCATGAAGAGACAGTACCAGGAGACTGTTTTAGTCTTTGGTCCCTTGTCTTTTATCACTGATACGAATTCAGTTTTAGGGGAGAGACCTTTTTTTTTTTTTTTAGATGCATCTGGGTAGGGCAAGTTTTACATGCCTGAAAACCATTATCATTATCATCATTATTATTTTTTTTTTTGTAGTAATAGGAATTGAATTCAGGAGTTCTCTACCACCAAGCTACATCTACAGTTCTATTGCTGCTGCTGTTGTTGTTATCATTATTATTACTATTATTATTATTATTTTGAAACAGAGTGTAGGTAAGTTGCCCAGGCTGGGTTTGAGCTTGTGATCCTCCTGCCTCAGCCTTCTGAGTAGCTGAGATTATGGGTGTGCTCCTCCATGCTTGGCATGCTAATTATGTAAGTATAGTTTCTATAAGGCTTTCTATAGGGAAATTTTTTGTTACTAGAAGCTATTTTTTTCTCCCCAGTACTGGGGATTAAACCTAGGGCCTTTGCACTGAACTACAGACTCACCCATTCCCCTCTTTTTTTATACTTTCATTTTGAGACATGTTCTCACTAAGTCAATAATTTACTCAGGCTAAGCTCAAACTCGTGATCCTCCTGCTTCAGCCTACCAGAGTGCTGCATTACAGATGTTTGTAACCATGCTCCACTTACTAGAGGCTTTTATCTGATTGGGGTGACCCTTGAAGCCAAGGCACCTCCCAGGAATGCAGCAAGAGCAAACTCATTTCCATAATCATTAGCCAAATAACTAGAAAAATTAGTAGTGTGATTTTTCTTTTAAAGAGACAATTTTGTATGGCAAGAGAAAGGAACATGTGATTCCAACCAAATGGAAAGAAGAATATTAAGCATCTTTTTCTTTCAGGAGCAGGCGTGAGTTTATTTTTTTTTTATTATTATTATTATTTTTTTTTGTGGTGCTGGGGATCGAACTCAGGGCCTTGTGCTTACAAGGCAGGCACTGTAGCTACTGAGCTAAATCCCCAGCCCCAGGCGTGAGTTTAGATGTGGCTGAAATGCTTTGTTTCTCAGTAACACTGAGGGCATGTTAGGGAAAGTCTGGTTATTTGTATCAAGCACCTTCGTTATTTTTCTCTGACAGCTAATTGGGAGGGTTGTGCTTAGAAATTCCATTTAATACTGAAGAATTTTTCTTCTAAGACAGGACTTGAAGATCTGCTGACAAAATCCTCACAGCAAATGGGGTTGCATTCAGTCTCTTCCTCTGTGCTTAGCTGGATGTTCGTAATTGGCCACTTTCAACTGATAAAGTGTCGCTTCTCTCCTGCAGCCTATTATAAAATATTAGTGATGCATAGATGAAAGATCAGAAACGAGGGAATGGGTATATCAAAATACATACATTGAAGCCCAATATTTTGTGAAGTTTATAGACACTTAAAAGGGAAAATTACAAATGGACACCTACTAATAGATTTGTGTTTTTTTTTTTTTTTTTAGGTTTGTATTTATTATGGGATCTTCAATTTTTCTATCAGTGACTTCTGTACTTCAGCGGGGATGTTCAAAATTCAGATTATTCGGGAAAATTGCATGGAGGAGTTTCCTTTTAATCTGTATAGGAATTGTCATTGTGAACCCCAATTATTGCCTTGGTCCATGTAAGTATTTTTCTTCCTTTGTTAGTGTATCTTCAGATTGAACTCTGAAAAATGTATGTTATAATTTATAAGCCTATCTATCTATCTATCTATCTGTCATCTATTTAACTATTGCATTGCTGGAGATTGAGCCCAGGGTGTTGTGTGACTACTCAAACTCTTCTGTTGTATGAAAGAAAAGTCTGAGGCCATAAGAGAGTAAAAGTTTTTCTCTGGATCATGTTCGGGTAGAGCAGGATAGTCTACAGTAGAGATAGACCAGGTCACCGTGTTCTCAGGCCCTGCTTTCTGGCCTTTTTTTGGTCCATTTGGAGTGGTAGTTTTGAGAAACCCTGTGTCATCCCCTGTATGCCAGCTGGGTTTCTGGAAAAGGTAATGGCTTTGTCATCCCTGTAACAGTGTGCGGTCAGACAGGACTGTCAAGGGAAGGAGGTAAACTCTACGCTCTGTACCAGTATCAGTGAGTAGTAGTCACTGTCCTCAAGTGGGTCTCAGTGAAATAAGGACACAAAGGTTTCGGCAGTAGCCATTTGAAGCCCTCACGTAATAAGTGCTTTTACTGAAAGGTGGTAGACACTAGGAAGGCAGAGAGGTTACTTGTGGTTGATGTTGCATGAAAGTAGATTTGATGGACTGCTGAAAAGTGAGCTGTAGCTCTGGGTAGGTTCACCCTAGGATTTGTTACCGGATCACACACAGTCTTCTAGTGATGCCGTTGTGTCACTTGTAGGTCAGGGAGAGGCAGTCAGTAGCTTGCGTTGAGTCTGCAAGTTCCTGTTGGATATGAGGGTTGAGTCTGTACGCCTGATGGGAAAGGGCTGGCAGAGCGCTTTCTTCAGAGCCAAGGGCAGTCCTTGTCTTATTCCTATGCTTGAGTAAAACACTTTTGTTCTCAGTCTCCCTACCAGCCAGCTTTCAGGTTTGAGTTTGAGCCTTCTCCTAAGCATCCTTCCGTTGAATGGGACTGGCCTGCTCTTAGAACTTGGATTAAGCCATGTCTCCTAACCATGTGTATGTCTGTCTATAAGAGCTTAAAAATACTCACTTAGGCTTTCCCTTTTAAAAAATATCACTGTTTTGGGTTGAGATGAGACATGTTGGTCATGCCTTACCTAACCTGTGTCTTCTGCAGTGTCTTGGGATAATGTACGAATTCCTGGTGTTCTGCAGCGGTTGGGAGTTACGTACTTTGTGGTTGCTGCATTGGAGCTCCTGTTTGCTAAACCTCTACCTGAAAATTGTGTCTCGGTGAGGAATTATGTGAAAACATAATTAAAAAGGGGGAAGGTGTACGATAAATTTGCTCACAGAGTTTTTAGAAGATTTTTGGTCCTGAGTATAATACTGGCAGCTAATCAACTGTATCCCTTTTTTCTCATTCACTGAATTATTTTTATTAAATCTTTGTGTATGTGTGCAGTTCTGAGGATTTATACCAGGACTTTGCATATGCTTGTCAGATGTTCTACCACCAAGGTATACCCACAGCTTACTAATTGCTTTTTAATTAGTATTTTACTATGCTATATCCTAGAGCATGTAGACAATACCAAACCTGCTAAATAATTTTTTGTATTTCTACTAAAAGATTAAAGAAGTGATCCCTGGGAATTTCCAAAATACATACTGTAATTTAGTCCCCTTCTATGTGCATTTAGTGTATATGTAGTGTTTTCTACCCTGCCCTCACTCAGGGGAGCAGCTGCCCTGGTCTCCAAGACATCACCTCCAGCTGGTCCCAGTGGCTCCTCATCCTGCTGCTGGAAAGCATCTGGCTGGGGTTGACATTTTTATTACCGGTTCCTGGCTGCCCTACGTAAGTCAGTCCTGGCAGGTAATCCCTTCTTGCATGTCACTTTCTGCCAAGTCAAAAGTACTGGGTTTATAGCTTTCAAATTTCTCAAGTCAGAGGATTCTCTTTAACTCCTTTTTATCCTTTGAGGCATGCTTTGCAGTGGGAGAGGTGGTTGGTATTCTCTTAGGGTGAATTTGAGTTGAAATTGGTCGGGCCTTGTGCCTAACCAGTGTCAGGCATGGGCGAGTCAAGTGTTGATGAGGGTGCGTGGAGCCAGAGCAATGTTTTAGGCTTGTATCTGTTTGAAGCTCTTTGAATGAAGCTGCATAAATATTTACTATACCACTCTCCCTTCCAAAGTCTCATCATTTAAATGTTTTCACTTTCTAGTGGGTACCTGGGCCCTGGTGGTATTGGAGACCTAGGGAAGTATCCAAACTGTACTGGAGGAGCTGCGGGCTACATTGACCATCTGCTTTTGGGAAGTGATCACTTGTACCAGCATCCATCTTCTGCGGTGTGTGAGACTGACTTTTACTTGGGACTGGGGGTGTAGGAGCTATGAAATGGGGGAATCTAGAAAGAGTTGGCCTGCTTTAAATTATATCCATTTAGTAAAATGTGGTAGGTACTAATATTTATTTGAAAAGTTGGCTAATTTAATGACTGAATGATGGCAGTAAGTGAGCATTATTTTAGATAATAAAGTAAGAATGAACTGTATAAAATGAGTAGCATTTAGCATTGTTCTGTACATCTCAGGTCAGAGTTATAGGCAGTGGACTCTGAGACAGAGATTCCCATGCAGGAGAGTAGTGAGAGTCTTCTCTGGATCAGTCCCTGTTGAGGAAGGAAGGAGGCAGGACTGGGCTGAGGGAGAAGTTGAATCACACTGCGGTCCCAACAAAGAAAGGCCTCGGGGGAAGCTGGGGTGGCGCTTCAGAGCTGTAAGCGGCAGGACAAGGAATCCGGTCCTTATGTTCCTCATTGGATGGGGACTGCCCTAGTGAGGGTGACACCTGCAGAGCTTTGGCAGCAGTGCTGGGGATAGAACCCAGGGCCTGACATGCACTGAGCAAGTGCTCTACCTCTCAGCGACACCCCTAGCCCAGCAGCTGTCTTTAGTTAAGGACAATCCAGAAGAAGAGCCGGACTGGGAACTTTTAGTAATTAAATTTTCTAGCAGCTGGAGAATGAATGCTTTGGTCTGGAAGGGGTAGGAGGGTCTGGGGGTGAGCTGCAGCATCTGCTACACTGTACACTTCCAGATTTCTACAATGTCGGCATTTATTTTATGGTGAAAAACACAGGAGTATTTTTTTTTCATTTTACTGTGTTTTGCAGATGCTGGGGATTAAACCCATGTCCTTACGCATGCTACACATCCATTCTGCCACTGAACTACCACCAACACAAGTGTATTTTTAAATGTTGTTGCCTTTAGAGAAGATAGAAAGCTGTCAGTGTCACAGTAGGTCTGAACAAACAGGAGTGACTCTGAAAATTCTGAGGACATCATGTGTTGTATCTGAAACTATTCAAGTGCAGGGCCTGGCACTGTATACTGAGCAGCCGAAGTTGAAGGGGCCATTGCTGGACTTTGGCCTGTCCTGGGGCTCTGCGTACCCTGAACACACCATATACTTTCATGCCCAGATGTGTTCTGCCTGTAAGCCCATAAGTTAGCAATGAACTTCTGCAGCAAAAGTAAAAACAAATGGACAAAATAAAAAAAGTTGAGTCCTGGGATTCAGCATTCAAGTTTGCATTCAGATTGAGAGCTTTTCTTGTTCCATTCCGTGGTCGGTGAGTAATAGTTGCTTTCTTGTTCTGTTTCGCCAAGGTGCTGTATCACACTGAGGTGGCCTATGATCCAGAAGGAATCTTAGGGACCATCAACTCCATTGTGATGGCATTTTTTGGAGTTCAGGTATTCACTTGTTTCACCTTTTTGTATGATGATCAGTTTATCACTAATTCAAAAACTATTTCATTAAAATAGAAGTATATCCTCTTCTGTGCTACAGGTCTAATATATTCTGTTCAGGTTTTACAGATTGTGGAAAACCAGAAGTTCCTAAAATTCAGCACAAATAGATATAATTCTTATACTCTAAAAAAATTCTTATTTATGTGGCTTATGTTAGCCCAGCAGTTTCTGTGTAAAAGATTTCCCTGCTGAAGTATGCTAAATGTTTGGACATTAGTGACACTGGGAAGTCACGTTGTCGTTTATACCATTTACTTTTTGTACACTTGTCTTAGCATGTTTCTGATGCTGTAACAAAATACTGGAGACTGGATAACTTCTAAAGAGCAGGAATGTGTTTCGTGCAGTTCTTGAGGCTGAGACATCCAAGGTCAGGGTGCTGGCAGGTTCCTGGTCTGGTGAGGGTCTGGCCCCTGCTTCCAAGATGGGGCCTTGAACTGAGCATGTTGCAGAGAAGGCAAGCACTGTGTCCTCACCTGGTGAAAGGTGCAAGGGCAGAGACCGGACGTGCTGTCTCAAGCCCTTTTATAAGGGCATAAAATGCATTCATGAGCGCAGCACCATCAGGCATTCACATCGTAACTAGCACTGTATGTGGCTTCAGAGTGTTCATATTTTCTGCCAAGCTTGGTACAGGTTTTTCTTAGTCTACTTCAAATGTATTTGTGTTAAAATTCTGAGTAGTCTAGATGTTTCTTCTTAAAATTCTCCTTATTGGTGTTTGAAACTTGTTTGAGAGAAGTGAAGTGGGAGTGGAAAACCTTGCAAAGCTGTGCTCCTAGAGTTTTCTGGATGAGGAGAATGTTCTTCAAGGGTTCTACCTGCCAGGGTGGTCACTAGCCAGGGGGTCATAGAGTACTTGAAATGTGACAAGTATGACTGAGGAAATGAATTTTTTAGCTTACTTAATTTTAACTGATTCAGTTTTAAATTTAAAGTCACATTTGGCTAGTGGCTCCCATATTGGATAGTGCAGCGGAAAGCATATGCATTTTGGTGATTAAATAATTTTGTATCTAGAGATTACTACACTATAACTATAGCACTGTCTAGTTCGTACTGTGCTTTTAAACGAGTTTGCTGAGTCCTTTAGCGCTCTAGGTAAATTCCCGCCAGCTGAGGGAGCGCATCCTGTATGGCACTGGAGTGTGGCCCCAAGCCACACCAGGGTGGAGGCCAGCTCTGCCACTTGCTTACTGAGTGGCCTCCTACAATTACAGTGGTGTCCTGCTTTACGGACTTAATTTGTTTTACAACTTTGGGGAAGATGGCTGCGTTTGTGTTTGTGTGGGGAAGATGGACATAGTCGTGTTTGCCATCCAACGCGGGATTTGCAAACTATACTTCACTTTGCTGAGCCTTGCCAGCACCTGCTTTATAGGGGTGTTGTGGGGTTAAGTAAGTTAGTTCCTGTAAAGTTCTAAGAACTGGCACATAGAAAACATTCATAAATTTTAGCTATTGTTAATTATTTTCAAGACTGTGTTTTATCCTTTAGTGTTTCAAATGTCAATTTCTAATTTCAAAGGAATTTCATGCAAAGTCCTAATGGGATTTTATAAATGTCTTCCTCTCCCTACCCTTTTTGTATAGTGCTGCCAGACTGGATGGTTTAGCAGGCCAGGCTGAGCGGGTGCCTTGGCACTTTGGGGGCACACTTTGCTTGGCTCCCCATTGCTTATGAAGGAAAGAAAGCCCCCCTGAGCCAGCCTACTACCCGCCCCCTTGTTTGCCCTCCCTGGGCTCCAGCCTTCTGCAATCCCCCTTTCCCTGCCGCCCCGAGATGTCTTTGGACTTCTTTACGCTTCTCCACATTGCTCTGTGCCTCTGTCCCCTTCTGCTTGCAATGCCCTTTCTGCTCCCCACATCATGTGCTTGTGGCCTCACTTCTGTGGCACCCCTCTCTGGCGTCACCCTCCTTTCTGGAGGCGGGGAAGGGGTAGGGTCATTCTTCCTGGCAGTCCTACTATCTGGGTGTGTGCCTAGCGAATGAATCTGTTTGTTGAGTGGTTATGACAGTGGAGGACTATGAAATAAGCATGTATCTTTGGCGATTCCCTCGGTCATGTTGTTTTCTTCTTCAGGCAGGAAAAATACTATTGTATTACAAGGGTCAGACCAAAGACATCCTCATTAGATTCACTGCCTGGTGTTGCATTCTTGTAAGTAACTGATGTTTCTTACCAAGATGGCTTTTCTTCACACTCATCTGTGTTTAAAAAGATGTAAAGTGTTTAGCAACACTGCTATAGCATCTGTCACCACATGGTGATCAAGAACACTTTTTACAAAAAAAACACTTTTTACAAAAAAAAAACACATTTTACTTGCATAACAGAGGAACAAATCTTTTTCCTTTTAATTTATTTTTTATTTTTTGGTTGGCAGGGATTGAGCCCAGCACCTTGAGCATGCTAAACACTTATTGCACCAGTGAGCTACACCCTCACCTCCAAGGTGGAACAAATATTTAACCTAAATTCTCAGGGTTACTGTCTTAGAATGCTGTGTTTATGAATAAGATAGTGTTTGCCATCTAACAGTGGCATGAGGAACGCCTGAAAAACTGTGAGTTATGGACCCTCCATGGGGATCCTTATTAGGAAGATGAGGCAAGTAATAACACTCTTTAAACACCAACTTTCAGATTTATATGTAAATTTTTTTAAGTTTGACTCAGTGTTCATTTTACCCCTAACTTTGCAGTCATATTTCCTCTTAGGATTTGGTATACTTTATCAATTAGTTTACTTTCTTCAACTCAGAGCAATACTGAAAAGATATTTTTGGAGAATGTGTTTTAGTTACACCTCTTAAAATGTTTGCAGGAGCCTATAATCCAAGCACTTGGGAGGCTGAGGCAGGAGGCTGGAAGTTCGAGGCCAGCCTGAGCTACATAGTGAGTTCAAGACCAGCCTGAACTACATAGTGAGACCCTGTGTCAGAAAACAAAAAAACCAAAATATGTTTCCAGTTAAAAGGGTAAAACATAAGGCACAATTTTCAGCCTTCTCTAAGCAGATACTTTGTTTTGAAACACAATTATGAGATTGTAATAGAAAACTTTAACATCCTTCCCCTCTCGATTGTAGGGGCTTGTTTCTGTTGCTTTGACAAAAATGTCAGAAAACGAAGGCTTTATTCCAGTGAACAAAAATCTCTGGTAAGTGTAGAAGTATCATTTTAATGTGGTCACTAAACATGCTTGTTAAAATTGAAGGTGCTTGTTGTGAGCATCACTCATCCACCTCTTCACAGGTCCATTTCCTATGTCACCACACTGGCTGCTTTTGCCTTCTTCATCCTGCTGGCCCTGTACTTGGTTATTGACATGAGGGGCCTGTGGACAGGAGCCCCATTCTTTTATCCGGGTAAGTCGCCTCTAACCCCATACTGAGTTGGCAGTGGTTGCAAGGTGGAGCAGCCTGGAGCCCTGCTGACCTCCCGCCACCATTGTGGTGGCCTGCTTCCCGGGAACAGGCGGAGGGAGAATCTGCAGGGCTGGGTTGCCTTGCCCCCAACCCCCAGGATGCACCCAGCCTGTTCTGAAGCCATCCACTCTGTTTTCACCCGTCCAGGTTCTGGAGTGGTTGTATGGTGATTTGTAAGTTCCACTTATTTCTTTAGGCAATAATTGAATTGTGGAATTTTGAAAACATTGTGGGCACATTGTCCCGTTTCTAACACTGGGAAATGGGACTGTGCTTTCTGTTTTATTGCCAGTGTACTACCTGAAAGATTATACCTTATAAGAAATGCAGAGAGATGATATTAAGAAATACGTTGGAATGGGTCAGATGTACTTTAAAGGACTGAGACATAGATCATTTCGATGACTCATTTTAGCTCTTTGAATCCAGTAATAGTTAACATTTTTTGGATCTCAGTTTTTCTGTCTAAAAAATGTATGTTAAAGTTGTAATTTTCCTTTTAGATTTGCTTTTCAAAAATTCACTGTTGGGCTGGGGTGCAGCTCAGTGGTACAGCATGTACAATGCCTGCATTCAGTCTTCAGCACCACAAACAAATAAATAGAATTCATTGATATAAAATGACTATTTCCTAAAAATTTCAAAACATTATTTGACCTTAAATCTCTGAGCTGTATATGCATTACTTATTTTTGCTGTTAGCCAATAATGCAAGTGCATGGTTTTTGTTTTTTCACTTATTTCAGAAATGAAATCAATGACCTGATGTGACTCAGGAAAAACATGTTCTGTATTTCTCTTTAAGGAATGAATTCTATTCTGGTGTATGTTGGCCACGAGGTGTTTGAGAACTACTTCCCCTTTCAATGGAAGCTGGAGGATAACCAGTCACACAAAGAACATCTAACTCAGAATATAGTTGCTACTGCTCTCTGGGTGGTCATTGCCTACATTCTCTACAGAAAGAAGATTTTTTGGAAAATCTGATAGCTACCACTAAAACGTGTTGCTGGAAGAATCTAGTGGGCTTTTGTGAAGTATTAAAACAGCCTTTATTAAGGGAATCATCAGTGATAAAATCAATAGTTTGTGTGTTTCCAGATTATTGGGAAAGATGCTGAACTAAAATTGGCTCTCTGGAATGCCTGACCTTTCCCTGTATATTTGTGATTTATATATTTGAAATCTTATAGTCTTTTTCTCCATCTTCTACAGAAACGGGTGTATTTGGAGCTGCATTCTAAGGAAATTGTTTTTTTTTTTTTTTTTTTTTTTGAGACAGGGTCTCACTATGTAGTTCAGGCCTTGAACTCAGTGTTAGCCCCAGCTGGCTTTGAACTCATGGCAGTCCTCCTTCCTCAGCCTCCCAAGTGCTGGATTACAGGTGTGGGCTACCACGCCCAGCAGGAAATTGTACTTAAATTTCTAAATAGGATACCTGGAGTATTTTGCTTTTGTGATGGATAAAACAACCTAAGATCTGAGGACTGGGGATGTGGCTCTCTGCTTGGATCCCTAGTGCTGCAAACACAAAATATAAATAAATAAACCCCAAACAATCAAACCTCTGAGTTTTATGATCATATTTTCCTGCAAACTGCCTTTCCATGTGTACATAAATGTCAACAAAAAAATAGCATGACTTCTATCATGGTGGATTGCAAAGATTACTGAATAGAGTGTGTCATTATCTAATTTTTTTGGATTAAAATGTAGTTTAATGTTTTGAGAAAGCCAAAGTACTTTGCAGATTTGCAAGGCTTGACAGACCGCCACAATATCTACCAGAGCTATTTTTCCCCCCACTTGAAAAAAAAAAAGGTTATATACAGATGTATACTCTTGCTTATAGTTATCTACCTGCCTACCCACTTTTCTGTTTGTCTATCCATCTATCATGTGACAGTTGATCCATCTTTCTAGCCCTTCTACTTCTCTGCCTGTCCTTCTGTCTGTCCATCTGTGTGTGGCTGGGAGCTATGCCCAAGTGTGCAGTTGAGGAGGAAAGGTGAGCACACTGCTCTAGCTGTGGGCCCAGCTATAAAATTCCTGTTGTGTGAGATGCCGGCCAAAGTCCCTTGGCCTATCTGGGCCCTGGTTTCCTCATCTGTGAAATGATAAGGAGGTGAGTGACCTCTCAGGCCCCGTCCTACTCATTAATGTGATGAGGTACTGATGAGTACATCAGTAACTTTTCTGAAATCTTCAAAAAAAAAATCTTACTACAGAAAACTCAAAAACATTAAAAAACTTTTTTCCCAGTCTGTGGGTTTTCGCCCTACTCTTTTGGTGATTTCTTTTGCTGTGCAAAAACTTTTCAATAGCATGTGGTCCCAAGCACTGATTGTTTGTATTGTTTCCTGTGCAGTCTGGGTTTTGTTCATAAATTTTTTTCCTACCCCTATGTCTTCAAGGGTTCTTCCTATTCTATTCTCTAGTAAATTTAATGTTTCTATTTTAATGTTTAGATCTTTGATCCACTTTGATTTGAGTTTAGTACATGGTGAGAGACATATATCTAGTTTTAATTTTCGACATGTGGTTAGCCAATTTTTCCAGCACCATTTGTTAAATAGGTTATCCTTCTTCCAATGAGGGTTTTTGGCTTCTTTGTCAAAGATGAGGTATTTGAGTGTGCCTGGGGTTGTTTCTGCATCCTCCAATCTATTCCATTGATCCTCAGGT